>JAFLJL010013739.1:0-37406 GCA_018398815.1 Conus ventricosus | reverse complement strand
GTAATGTTTAACAATAGTATACGAAATTCAGGGGGCTATTTGCACGCACTTTTTTTGGGTGTTTTCGGTTCTGCTCGATGCAAATAGACGTAAGACACCCTCACCTGCTCACTTTGACCTGTCCTGCCGCACATGTGGGTGCAGATAATGTATTTCATTCCACAAGTAGGGATATGCATGCACCTCAAATGCGCCATTTTGGTTGCTGATCACATGCGCGCAACGTCATCACTACTGGGGTTCTTGTCTGATGTTACCACCTGTTTGTTAGATCAAAACACGCAAAGAGTGATGACGTTTTGACCCACGTCACCCACGTGATCAGAAATCAAAATGGCGGGGAGATGACTGCTCGGCTGCGGCCACGGTAACTTTGGGATGTTTTGTGCATGTTTGTAGGGAAGAAGTGGTCAAAGTGAGCAGGTGAGGGTGTCTTACGTCTATTTGCATCGAGCAGAACCGAAAACACCCAAAAAAAGTGCGTGCAAATAGCCCCTGAATTTCGTATACTATTGTTAAACATTACCGCCACCTGGCCTGTACCTTAAAGTCCATACGAAAGAAAATGAGGAGAATCAAATTTCAGACAATATGAAAAAAAAAAGAAGGAAATCTCAAAACAATCTTAACTGCGCCAGATTATAAATACTCGACTTCTTATTCACGGCCGGGGCGTGTTGATTTCTGGTGTGCAGCCACCCTGTCACTGCGTGAGAACCAACGGGGCGGCTCATGCGACATTTCCTCCTATTCACAGTGGCTTCCCCTGCTGTTGACCTGTGTTCGTGCGTGCGTGCTGGTTCGTGAATAAATAGATAGAAAATGTGACATAGGGTTGGACATTGGTGGTTGCTTTTCCTGAACCGCTTTGAGGACAGGTTCGAAAAGTGTGTTTCTTGCCCCAGGGTAAAACCCGCTCGCCCATCAATCGGCCATAAGTCACTCGTAATTTATCATCGTCGGCCATTTCGTCAACCTGCGACAACAACTAAAAACCACGTGTGTGCCTCAGTCTGATTGGTTGATGCCTTCCTATGACTCGGCAAATCACTCGGCGCGATAGATCATGATGTCAGTATCGCAATCAGTAGCATAAAGATTATGATTGTTTCGTGAAATAAAATATCCAGCTCTTGCGATGTTTCAGTTTCAGTTCGGTCAAGGGGATACTGCGTGCGAACTAGCCCGAATACGCTACACCACATCCGCTACGTTTTGAGATCACACTGGTGCGAGGATTTTCCCATGTCAGTGAAACAACCCCGAAATTGTATCTGTCTCCAAAGCGGATGTGTGGACAACTTTGTTCTTGTCCACAGGGCAGGGGGCATTCACCACATGCCCGACACAACATGATCACCTGCCCTGGGCAATCGGACAAGCCTCACTTGTCCTGCACACACACACACACACACACACACACACACAGAGGCTACATACATGCATGTAAACATACAGAATTAAGCCTACTTCAAAGTCAGAGACTAGTTCATAACGCGCTCTCAAGTTTACACATGTGTAAGATATCATCGCCAATACATCACGGTAACACTGCTGCTTGTTATTGTATGACGACTCTCTCTCTCTCTCTCTCTCTCTCTTTGGTTGTAGCAGCAGCAGCAGTAGCAGTGGTAGCTGTTGTTGTAGTAGTAGTACTTCTATTTTACGTCTCTTCACAAAATTACGTGATATTAGACAATCTCTCCACTGTGTGTGTGTGTGTGTGTGTGTGTGTGTGTGTGTGTGCGCGCGCGCATGCACGCGCGCGCTTGAGCGAGCCCGCAATTCGCCCCTACCCCTACCCCAACCCTCGCCCTTCTCTCAGATGCGGCGAACCGAAGAAAAACACACACATCCAAGAAACGTTTCGATACAGGCCACAGCAAGTCTCCCGAACATTAAGACAGACAGTTCTGCACAAAACGCACACAGCAGCCACGCCACACCCCTGGATAGCATGCAGTCAGTCAGTCAAGTCATACAGCTCCTGGGGTTTGTATCGCCCGGCCGACCCGGGGGTCCATCCACATCCAGCTGCTTGGCTGTGCTGTGTTGATGATCGTAAAATGTCAAGACACACAACTCTCACGGGGCAACCGCGGCAGGGTTAACTCCCTGAGATAAATAGCCTGTATCTATTTCTGTCAGTCCAAGTTTAGCAGACCTTTATCTGAACCCCAATAGCTTAAAACAGAAACGCTTGGGGGGGGGGGGGGGGGGGGGAATCGGGAGGGGGATTGGGGGGAGGGGGGACAGGAAGCATCGACGCTGACTTGCCAACTAAAAGCCTTGTGTGTGTTCAGGTACAAGCTGTCAGACCTGAAATAGAAACTTGCAAACTGACCGACGGCAGAAAGTACGTTTCTTTGTTAAGTGGCTTGGGTTGCTGGTTTCGTTAACACTGAGCAAAGTTTGACTTTTCGAGTTATTTTCATCTGTCCCAAGTTTAGAGGGGGGGGGGGGGGGGGGGGGCTTTTTTTTTTTTTTTTTTTAGAAGACCCTGGTCGGGATGGATTAATGTTGATGAAAACCAGGCTGAGAGAGAGAGGAGAGAGAGAGAGAGAGAGAAGAGAGACAGACAGACAAGACAGAGACAGAGAAAGAGGCAATTGTGGAAGGCGGCCTCTCATCGTTCAGTGAAGGGAAAGTGGATTTGTCAGGTTGTCGAGGACGGGGGAAATCGTGATGGTGTTGCTTAAGTGCACTAAGTTGATGTATTATTAGTCAGGCTTAACACACCAAGGTTATCTTTGCACTCATACACGCATATGCACACTCATGACCACCAAACATTCACCTCTCTCTGGGAATGGGATGTCACGCATTCGTTTCTTTCTTAACACGACTGAGAACAAGAAATACAATTCTATGTACTTATAATTAATCATGAACAATCAATCACACACAATGAATACATCAACACATTAAAAGATCAATACTTCCTAATCCGGGTTATAATAAAATGACTTCTTACCTGGCCAGGTTTTCACACACACAACCACGCTTTCACACCACACCACAGTTCTTGAACAAGTTTCTTCAAGTCTTCTTCAGCACTGCTTGATGGTTACGCCCATGTTTGACAGGCTCCAGTTTCAGGACTGGGTCCCTTTGTGGTCGTCTCTTCTGGTATCCTCGACTAAGAACTACTTCATCATTCGTCACTTTCACCCACCTCTGTGGTGAACAAATATCAGTTTTTGATCCTGTCATCAAAACCTACTACCCCACCTCTGGGTCTTCAAACTTAGTTTCCTTCTCTTTTCTTTCCAGCTAGTCTTCAACCCTAAGACCTTGGCTGTCACTTTCAATTCCCCCCCCTATTCGTAACTCCGCAGACCACGTATCTCTCTTCTCTCGAAAACCCTTTTCAACTGTCCTGAATCACTCCTCTCCTCTCTCTCATCTCTCCTCAGCCTTCCTATTCTCTCTCTCTCTCCTGGTGTGTTCTGGCTCACGATGTTCTCCCCTCAGTTTAATATCGTGAGGGAAACAAAGGATTTCCCTTCGGGCCATTGCCTTTGTCCACTACGCTGCTTCTCCAAACCCCTAGTTCACAAGTACCTCTGAATCTCCATATTCGCTACATTCTATTCTTCCCACACATCAGACATTTACCAACAAAACCCCTCCCTAATTGAATTAGCAAACACACATCTTATCACCAGATGGACACGAAAAATCCTTCCCACATTCCTCTTTCCCTCCCCCAGCCGACTTTCGGTGTCACTTTAAACACAGTAATTATCTTAAGGTGGGCTACTACAACCTTCCACAAAAAACAGCATTCAGAGCCACCTGCAATAGAACCAACACAGTGACTACCCCACGGCAATAACCATCTATACGCATCCAAGACTCCGTCTCTTCAACTTTCACTGACTGTTTACAAAAGAACCTGCAGCTGACTGAGTATTTAGAACGCCACTTGGATCGCCGAGGGGTCGTAGTGGTTACATCCCTGCCACCCCCTTTTCTGCCCACCGGGTCCCACCCTTTCGCCACCGGGCCAGTTCGAAACTCTCCCCTCCTAGGGTGTCATCTGTCATCTACCACATCTCGGCTTTCCTTCCCACACAGTTCGCCGTGTGCGGATGTAAGGGTAACCCTGGTAAATATTGGTCTAATTACCACCTATTTGTATAATACTAAACAACGTCCCTTTGACTTCCAAGCGTCTAATCCTTTTGTGAGAGGTTCCGCTCCTCGCTTGACAAATTCCTCCCACTTCGAAGAACAATCCCTGCATTGGCTAAAACTTAACATTCAAGGAGATGAAACTCTCAAGAAAATTATCCCATTTAAACGCAGTGCTATATATGCCTCTTCCAAAAACCTACTTACACCATAGAACCACGCCGCAAATGTGTTCTTTCAAAAACAAAATTAGAGAAAATCAATACATACAACACATCCAAAGCAATATCAAACAAAAATCTGAAAAATCTCCACCAGCTGTAAGTGTGGGTGGCCCATAAAACCATTATGTTTCTATGAAATTCTCTCCCCTTCCTCTCATACACAGTGGCCAGCAACCATCCACTCACGCATCTACGCGACACTGCAAAAGGAACACACAAACCCTCTTACCTGACTTCCTTCACCCGACCAATTTATTTTGGCCAACCTTTTTGTAAACATATCTTGATCCCCCTTTCTGTTCACACCACCATTGCTACCCTACCCACGCATGTGCTGCATTGTGCACAGAAACAGCCTGATTCTCGCCAGATACTGGGCCACATAGTACTCCTCTCCTCTCCTCTCACTCGCGTCACCATCAACAGTGGGGGCCTTCTTTAACTGAGATGGCTCGAGCTGACCAGGGTCACACCATACAAGTTTACTCCTCCACATCTACCCCGCCTTTTCTGCGTTGCCTTAGGAACGACAACCTGCTACTTATCTTTCTTTTTGTTTTTTTCCCGAACGCGAAAATAGTACAAGTTCGTACAATATGCCCTAGTCCTAACTCGTACCCGATTGAGACCCTCCTTTTAAAACATTTTTATCTTTCATGCCCTCTGAGAGCAAAACCAACAACCAGAATATCCTGAGCGAGTAGTCTGCCTTTTTGTTCTGCTTGAAGTGATGGGGCATTATTCTGCACCGGACACGCTCCAGTGCTTTCTTCTGAGTGTTTGACTGCCTGGGGCCATTTTCCGCACGGTGTTTCCTTTTTCGCTGAAATTCGCACAGAAAAGTCACCGAGAGCCAGGGTTGCCGTACCCACGTGCTCCATGAATGGTTTAATGTATCCAAATAACCAAATCATACGGCGGCTTCGGAACAACCAAAGCATGTACACTTCCACTATCAAATAGGAGTTACAATAAACACCTGGGCCGTTTGAATTCTGCAACAGTTGCCCAGTCTATTGTCTAACACCCTGTGTTTTTACCTGTGAATTGTCCCTACTCTAAACACTCTCAAATCAAGCTGGGACTTTTATTTCCTTCACACATAAACCAAACACCAGGTGCAAACCCCAGAGTCTCTAAAAAGACATTAACCACAACATTGTCCCCTACTCTGCCTTTAGCACACCACCTGAATCTGTGAACACACAGCACAATCCAGGACAAAATAATACTGTCATCTTGTTTCAATCTTTTTCTATCAGCCTCTCTCTTGGCCTGAATCCCGCATTGCTGCGGCTTTCAAATGTCTAAATCGCAGTCTCTAAAGCCAAGAGTCCCATTCTTATTCGCCGAGAAAACAGGTACGCTCATCTCCTAAGCCAAATGGTCTATTGGTTTTTCAACCCTATGTTTGCTCACTTGACGATGACCTCTGTGGCCTACCTACCCGGTGTGAACTTTGACTCATTGCAAGTCATTTGGCTGGCTGGCCCTGCTAACCCTTGAATATGCTTCCATGCTTTGTCCGGGGCATTCCTCTTGTTCATGCCACTCATGCCTCCTTTTCCCTTATGACTCAGCTGTCTCAAGTACCTCAGCTATTGTTGGATTGCAGCCCTTTTACCTTAATGTGATTGGGAGGCCCGTCCCACAACCCCATTCAAAGTATCGTTCCTTCATCAACCATTTCCCTTGAGGCCTTCAAAATCACTGTCTACTCCACTAAGTTCAACCCATAATTGATGAAATAGTATCCAACCTAACACCGAACTGTGTGTATGTCTCACCCTGCGTTCGATCTCGCCTCGCGAAAACTACGCCAGAAACCTTCTCCAGTTCCAAATCATACGCCTTTATACTTCTGCTTGTTTCACCTTGTCAAAATCTCCTCTGATCACCTTTGGGTAGGTGGAAACTGTGTGGTAATTGGCACACCTTCAACAAAGCATAACCGGATTATTATGCCCCCGTTAATCTTCGGTCCACGCCCTCGTGCTCGGCCAACAGAATCAAACCGACTGATATACGCATCGTGATCGAATCAGTTTCTTCTCTCTGAACAGTGGGAGTTTAAGTCCTTGGTGTGCACCTTAGTCACGGGCCAAATACTACTCAGAACTGGAGGTCCATTTCACAGCATTTTTTCATTGTCAACTTTATTTCTTTCCAAACCAATTTGTTTCGCTAGAATCCAGATTCTGCTTCTGCTCTAAATACCTTTCTTGCCGTCGCTGCAACTGCAGCTTGCACTCTCTGCCATCTGCTCTTGCCTTGGCAAGCTGCACTCATCTGCCAACTGCTTTTGCCCTTCGACGCAGAGTTATCGAAGTCTAAGTCCCTCTCAGAGCCTCGGCATCCGAGTAACTTTTGACACAGAGCGTCCGAGGCCCTGTTCCCTTTTCAAAAAACTTCCTCTTTCAGCCCTTTCATCACTCCAGTCTTCTGCTGTGTTTCAATGAATCTACGCAGCTCATCTCCTGTATATCCTAGTTTCCTCTCTTTCTCCCTAAACTCATCAGATTCTTCCTCAATGGGAGTAAAAACTTTCCTTCAGCCATTTTGGTCGGTTTTAAAAAAAAGCACCACTAAAAAAAGTTACTACCTTATAGACCCGAAAAAGTCAGTAAACATTTTAACTTCACCAAACGTGCCGATACTAAATAACCAACAAGTTGTAGTGGTGTTATTCCAGTAACTCAAAGGAGCCTTAATCGTAAACCAACAGCTATCTGTGAGAGTTAAGACAAGAACCATCGTTCTATGTCGTTTCTCTGAACGAAGACCTTTGATTAAATATACAACACCCCCACTCCTACACACTAGTCAATACCTCAACACTCAAAGAACAAAGGAAATAATAAAAGAGCAAATTAAAATGCCTTTACGTGGACGCTTCGCCCCAGTAATTAACTCTAGTACTACTTCACTTATCTTTAGTTTTTTACCCTCCTTAAACTAATTTGGGTTGGCCAGCAATCCTGCATTGCTCCGCCACCTCACGTAGTCCAGTACTGAGAAATCGTTGATGGTATTTCTTATGTGCACTAAGTGATGTCTTATTAGTCAGAGTGGCAGGCTTAAACACAACAACCCAAGTTTAACTTTGCAACCTCATACACGCCAAATGCACACACCTGCATGCAAACCCACCCACCAAAAACAACCAAAAGAACATCACTCACTCCACCTCTCTCTGGAATGGGGATGTCACGATTCGTTTCATTCTTAACACACGACTGAGAAACAAGAAATACAATTTCTATGCTACTTATTAATTAATCAATGAACAATCAATCACACACACACAATTAATACATCAACACATTGAAAAGAATCAAATATATTCCTAATTCCCCGGTTATAATAAAAAGAGTTCTTTCTACCTGGCCAGTTTTCACTACACAACCACGCTTTCCACACCACACACACAGTTTCTTGACAAGTTTCTTCAAGTCTTCTTCAGCACTGGCTTGATGGGGTGACAGCGGGGGACGCCCTTTGGATGACTGTGGCTCCAGGTTTCAGACTGGGGTCTTTGTGGTCGTACCTCTGGATCTCGACGTAAACTCGTCTTCTTCGTCTCTTTATTGTCCAACCCACCACTGGGTTCAGAATCAGTTGTCTGTCTTCATTCACCCCACCTCTGGGCTTCAAAACTTAGTTTTTCGCCTTCTCTTCAGCTTGTCTTCAAGCCACCTAAGACCTTGCTGGGTCTCTTCTATCCTCCCAGACTATAATAGTACTATACGTTACCTCCTCGAAACCCCTATCTCTGTTTCCCTCTCTGTCCTGCTCACTTTCCGGTCACACCTACCTCCCATCTCTCCTCACTCTCTCTCATCTCTCCCTCACGTCCCCTCACCTCTCCTTCACTCTGCCTCTCCTCTTCCACACTCTCTCACTCTTCCTTGTTAGTTCTGTTCTGGCTCACGTTGTTTCTCTCTCCTCAGTTTTATATAGGAGGAACAAAGGATTCCCCTTTGGGGGGCCATGCCTTTTGTCACCACGCTGGGCTCTCAAAACCCCTAGTTCACATGTACCCCCCCCTGATTCTCCATTCGCTACATTCTCCCACAACATCATCATTTACACACACCCCTACCTAATTGGATTAAGCAAACACAAACACCACTTAGCACCAATGGACATCGAAAATATCCCGCACGCCGACTCTGTCGGTGGTCACATAACTCAGTACAAACTTAAGGAGGGCTACTACAACCTTCCACAACGCGCATTCAGCCTCCTGACAATAGACCCAACACAGTGACCCACGGCAATACCCATCCGAACAATCCTAGACCTCCGTGCTCTTCACTGACTTTACAAAAGAACCCCTCTAGCTGACTGAGTATTTGCGCTCACTGGAGCGCCGAGGTTCCGTAGTGGTTACATCATCCCTTCCCCCCTTTCGCCACAGGCAGAGTACGAACGCACGATCCTAGGTGTCATCTGACCACTATTTCGGCTTCCCTTCACACAAGTTCGGGCCGTGTTCGATGGGTAAGGACCCTGTTAATTGGATCAATTACCTATTGTATACTACATACAATACGCGTCCCAATTGATTCCAAGCGTCTTAATAATGCCTTTTGTGAGAGTTTCCTCGCTCCTTGACACAGTGTATTCTCAGTTGGGCAAGCAACCCAAAGCACCATAATATATCAACCCAAAACGCACACACACACACACACACCCACCCAACACACCCACACACACCACAGTGTGCATCTGCGAGCTCCGCGCCGCCACACACTACGCCCACACACACACACACACATCACAAGCACACACACATGAGAGAGAGAGAGAGAGAGAAAGAGAGAGAGAAGAAGAGAAGAGGACTGACAGACATGACATACAGACAGAACAAAGACAGAGACAGTCTAAATTCTTCACGCTAGAAACGATAGCGTATTTCACACTGCTCTCAGTCCATGAATTATTCTTCAATGTGTAAGTCGCTTGGCCTTTTCTTACAAAAGGTACGTTTAAACCATATCTCTATGTACGATCTCTTTTCATTGATCATATCGTTAGACCCACTTTTTTGGGTTTGGGGGGTTTATTCATGCTGTCCCATCTTCAGTGGCCACACCTTAGTGGCCACTGGCACCCAACGCCGCTTCACCCACCGACCAAAGACTGTACTCCCATTCCACCGACACCATCCCCCCCACCCTAACCGGCCTCCCTTCAACCCCCCAACCTCTCCTCACCCTCCCGTTCAAACAGCCACCGCCTGGTTTAAACAAAATGAATTACAGTCATAAAAAAACAACAACATCAGCCCAACAAACAACAACAACAACAGCAGCAACAACAACAACAACAACAACAACAGCAGCAACAACAACAAGAACAGCAGCAGCAACAACAACCACAACAACAGCAGCAGCAACAGCAGCGACGACGACGACGACTACAACAACGACAACAACAACAGCACCGTTGCTCAGTTTCACTGAAATCTGGCCAAACCTACGTCGGCACCAAACAAACGGACATTTCTATTTACTTCATTATTCATGTTGCGCCGTCTCTAAAGCACTCCGCCACGGGCGCCGCGTGGATTGTAATGAGTAACACCCCCCCCCCCCCCCCCCCCCCGCCCGTCTGGCACAACTGCACTTAATCATCGGCGGCTAGTGATAAGAGCTGCGTCGTTACCTGGACTCTATATTTAGCCACTGGTCAGCTCTGGAATCAATAATCTGCTTTCGGGAACTGCGCACTAGGATGACAGGCCACGGCTTATCTGAAAAAACCTCTGGCCTGCTGAATAATAATTAGACTAATGTACGTAAACTGACCCCCCCCCCCGAAAAGGTCAGAAGGAAACCAGGACGCGTTCACGACACGTAGATTCAATACCATAGGGTTCAAGTAGATTCAATACTATAGGGTTAAAGTAGATTCAATACCAATAGGTTAACCCTTTATGGAAGGGGGGTGGGGGGGGAGGGGGGGGGGGCATGTTAACTTTGCCGGGGTCGTTATCTACCACTGCGTTGCAGGCTAGCGTCACGTGAACACAGTCATTTTCATCCAGAAAACTGTGATAACTACCGATCGCTCTGAAGGAATAGAGTAACATAGCGTGAGGACATTCGTTTCCTTGCGAAAACATTTGACCGTTTGCGGTTGAGAACAGTTATGCTCACAGAATAAAAGCTTCTCGTTTTTTTTTTCTTTTCTGAGAGGGTTCATTAAATAGTTAATTTCACGTGTGTGTGTGTGTGTGTGCGTGTGCGTGTGCGTGCGCGTGCGTGCGTGCGTGCGTGCGTGCGTGCGTGCGTGTGTGTGTGTGTGTGTGTGTGTGTGTGCGCGTGTGTGTGTGTGGTGTGAGAGAGAACTGGCAATTGAAAACAATCATCTTTCATGTGATATTTCCTTGTTTTTATGTGAAACAGACCCACTGTTTTCATGTCACAATTATTTTGTTGTTGTTTTTTTCTTTTGTGAAAATAACCTTTTCTTTGATAAGTAATTGCCTTCATTTTTGAAATAACTCTGTGTGTGTGTGTGTGTGTGTGTGTGTGTGTGTGTGTGTGTGTGTGGTGATTAAATGTTTTCATCTGTAAAAAAAAAAAAGAAAAAAAAAAGGTTCAGCTCGGTAGTTAACGATCTGCATGTGTTAATTAATTAGCTTTAAAACACACGTAATTATCATATGAAAACAGTAATTGCGGTCTTCTGTTGCAAACATTCTCCTGTATAACCCCCTCACAAACAGTACGGAAACTCCGAGCGTCAATAGTTTATAATGTCCACTTTTTCTTCTCTCTCTCTCTCTCTCTCTCTCTCTCTCTCTCTCCTCTCTCTCTCTCTGCAAACATTCTACCGATAGCCCAGCACAGAAGGTACGGTAAACTCCGAGCGTCGATAGCTGATGATGGTCTCTCTCTCTCTCCTCTCTCTCTCTCTCTCTCTCTCTCTCTCTCTCTCTCTCTCTCTCTCGGTTTTAAAGAAAACGTTAAATTAGTCATTTTCTCATGAAAACGCACCAGCTTAGCTGTACTTTCACGCCAAATAAGCAAGTCAGCCATCTTGTTGCTTTGAAATAACGCGTGTGCGTGCGTGCGTGCGTGCGTGTGTGTGTATGTGCGCGCGCGCGCGTGCGTGAGAGAGAGAGAGAGAGAGAGAGAGAGAGAGACAGAGAGAATGAAGAGAGAGACAGTGTGTGTGTGGTGTGTGTGTGTGTGTGTGGTTGTGTGTGTGTGTGTGTGTGTGTGTGCGTGCGTGTTGGTGTGTGTGTGTGTGTGTGTGTGTGCGCGCGCGCGTGCGTGGGGGGGGGGGGGGGGGGGGGGGGGGGGGGGGGGGGGGGGGGGGGGGGGGGGGGGGGTGGGGGGGGGGGGGTGGGGGTGGGGGGGGGGGGGGGGGGGGGGTGGGGGGGGGGGGGGGGGGGTGGGGTGGGGGGGTGGGGGGGGGGGGGGGGGGGGGGGGGTGGGGGGGATTAGGGGGGGGGGGGGGGGGGGGGGGGGGTGGGGGGGGGGGGGGGGGGGGGGGGGGGGGGGGGGGGGGGGGGGGGGGGGGGGGGGGGGGGGGGGGGGGGGGTGGGGGGGGGGGGGTGTAGGAGAGGGGGGGGGGAGGGGAGGGAGAGGGGGATCCGGGGAATGAAGCGACCTGGGTGCAAAGCTACTGAGGTTGGCACAGAAAGATGGGACATCACGAAACAAAAACAACAAAAAACAATACAAAAAACAACAACAAAAAACAAACAAACAAACAAATAACGATAGAAAAAAAAAAGGGAAAAAACACAACAACACAAAAAAAAAGAAACAAGAGCAAAGCAAATAAAAGTAATCCCATTTTATTTTGGATACGCGTAGATATTCCATAAAGAGAAAAACCGTTTTTTTTGGGCCGTTACAGCGTTAGTAACGGCTATAACGGTAAAAAACTAAAACATCGTTCATCAACCGTGACCCATAAAGAACATAACCTACAAGTTTTTCCAGAAAGATCGGCCAATACTTTTTCCGAGATATTTCCGATAAAAAAGAAAAACCTTTAAGGTCCCGTTACACCGTAAGTCCCGAATATAACGGTAAAATATAACATCGGTCATCATCCGTGATCCATAATGAACATACCAACAAAATTTTCAGAAAGATCGTCCAAGCACTTTCTGAGATATTCCATACAGAAAGAAAAACCGTTATGGTCCGTTATAGTCAGTAACGGTTATAACGGTAAAATGGAAACAACGGGCATCATCCATGGAACCATAATAACATACCCTACAAATTTTCAGAAATATCGGCCAAGTACTTTCTGAGATATTCCATAAAGAAGAAAACCGTATGGGCCGTTATAAAGTAAAATAAATAAACGGGCATCATCCGAGGAAACCAAAATAAACATACCTACAAAATTTTTCAAAAAGATCGGCCACACTTTCCTGAAGATATTCCATAACGAAGAAAAACCGTTATGGGCCGTTATAGCAATTAGCAACGCTATACGGTAAAATATAACATCGGGCATCACCGTGTACCCATAATTGAACATACCTACAATTTTTCAGATGATCGTCCCAGCAGTTTTGTTCTGGAGCGAGCTGAACACATTTTGACCATGGAACACGCTCACACACCACAACAAGCAATTCTACTGTCCCCATTGTAAAGTGCTCCCTGTTCTATAAAACAGGAGTTACAAAAAGGAAACCAGCTAAGACCTGATTTATACAGCTTCGTAACAACGTGAATACCTTCGGATAAAAAAAATTTCTCAAAACTAGAGAGAGGCATCGCCATATACATTTCTGTCAACCGTACCACACAGTTCCTTAATTGACGCATGCCGCAGACTACGCACATGCCTGAGAAACAACCCACTTATGAGGGGTTTGACGTAGTTTACTGCTATTTTCTTTCGTGATTTCGGTAGCTCTAGTCAACAAAACAGACAACAACAACAAAACAACCCCCCCCGCCAAAAAAAAAAAAATAAAAAAATAAAAAAAATAAATAAATAAAAATTTGCAATTAAGAACACACATCTACAACCTGACAAATTGCCAATACTTGATTCATACATTTAATGGACCTCTTCCAACTTCATGTGATTATATAATCCCTGATTAACCGAGCCCCCCCCCCCCCCCCCCCCCCCCCCCCCACCCACCCGTTACAGTAAGTGACGCTGCACTGCTATCAAGTCGACAAGGCGGTGTGAAATGAGAAACGATCACTGCCGTGCCCGACCTTTAGTACTTCATGTACACTTCATACAAATACCAACAAACTAGAACACGAAGAAGCGAACAACAACCATTACTAGTAACATTGATATGACGATGACATAAAAAAATGACGATAATGATAATAATGTCAATTATAATAATAGTAGCCATTGAAAAATATTCTAGAATTTAACTATCCACCTTACCAGTATGACGTGACAGGCTGGATGGGTGAAGTCCTGACAGATACGTTGTGCTTCTCACAAAGACAGTGGAGACAAGTCGACATTGCCATTTTTTGTCCTTTTTCTTATTGAAAAGTCCAACAACACAGTACAAAGTACGGGGTATGTTTTTTTTTTTTTTATCCGTTCATTTCCCAGCAGCTGAGGAGACTGTGGATCGCTCCAGCCGAAAAAAAACCGCACTAGAAACACGTACTTTACGAGCAAACGTGTGTTCGTGGTCAGTATACATGCTTGTAGGTAGTTGCAATGACCACAGACCATTCATTGCACGGTGCAACACGGAAAATAACGCGCGTCCTTCTTTCCCTCTCTCTTCTCTACTCCTTCTCTCTTCTCCCCTTCTTCCCCCCCCCCCCCCCCCCCCCCCAACCACCCCTTTTCTCCCATGGCCAGCAGTTACGAGGTAGAAGGGGGAAGAGGGAAGAAGAGCGCGGAGGAACTGGGTGGGGAAATGATAGAAGCAGGCGAGGGTGGAGGGGGGGGGCGGTTGTGGACCAGAATGTGATGGCGAAAAGAAGGGGTGGGGAATTGGGTGTGGTGAGGGCGAACAAATTCCTTAACCATCTATTTTTTTCAGGTGCTTTACATCAAGGTTTTAAAGTAAAGCGTGTTCATACCATGCACACACCACACACACCACACATACAACACACATCACGAAGAGGGTTGTGTATGGCAGAAGATGGTACTTTTTGAAAATGTTAGTAATTTTCCTCGTTTGTATGCTATAATTGTTTCTTTCTGAAGGCAGAATGCACACAAGCTGACAGTCTTTATTTCTTCAACCCTCAGTAAAGAAATTTTTGAGCCTACACACACAACACACATAAAAAGCCATTTCCAGCATGCATGTGTATGCATCATGGGATAAAAGGCTTAACGAGTTACTTAGTATTGTTTGCATTTTTCGCTCAGAAAACACTCCATAGAGTCAAGGCCAACACAACCCCTCAGTTTTTGGACACACACAAACACACCCACAGACACAAAAACTACATGTTTCAGAGGTCGGTGTTAATGGCCCGCTATCGCAGCCAAACCTGAGCAAACCCTTCCTAGATTCAGCAACGAGCAATTTTGTGACATAAAACCGTTTACGCGGTGAACAGTAACAACCGGTGCAACCCCGAAGGACCAGATTCCCTCCCTCTGTTGAAAGACCACAAAGAATGCATACGTCATTTGGCCGGCGGCGGCCCATATCCTGTTATTGATCCACTGGCTGTCACTAGAATCGATAGTAAAATTTCTTTCTATCTATCAGAGGTGGTTAAAAGCCATAGTAAGCTTATTTTCCTTTATTGCGAGCTTTATTTCAGTGTGGATCTATCATTTTTTTCTTGCCGAAACTTCCACTTACTACAACACGAGCTTAAAAAAAAATTCTTCAAACCAATAAAAAAAAAAAAAAAAAAAAAATTCGACTTCTCCGGATCTTGTCCTTTGTCTTTTACACACACACACGACACGCAACAACGACCGACACCACACAACACAACACACCAGCACCCACATACACACACACAGACACACACACACACAAGACACACACAACTGCACACACACACACACCAACACAACAACTCACACACACAACACCACACACACACAACACACACACAAACCCACACATACACACACACGCACTACTACACACACACATACACACACACACACACACACACAACACATGCACACCACACACACATCTAGAAATCACTGGGGGAGTTCTGGTTTAAGAGCTTAAACCTGTGAAAACCCTGTCAAACTCAACATCACGCGACAGCCGGAGTTGGTCGGTATGAGCAGATCCTTTGCAACACCTTCACACAACTGGGCGCGTGTCTCGTTGTCCCTCCTCATTAAGCATAGAATATGAGATTACTGCCGTTTGGACGTCCATTCGAGGTCGTCCGTCTTCTTCATAGGGGTCCGTCCTCTCTGCATCTGCCTTGGGGATCATCTCTCTTCTTCTGGGGTCAGTCCTCTCTCTTTCTGCCTGAGGTCAGTCTCTCTTCTTCAGCCTTGGGGGGGGGGGGGGGGGTCCGTCTCTCTCATCTGCCCCTGGGGGTCGCCCACTCTTCTACTGCCCTGATTCAGTCACTTCTTCTTCCGGCCTCTTGAGGACAGTCTCTCTCTTCACGGACCTCACGGGATTCCTACACGTGTCCCAGGAATCATCGCCCGATATTAATGCAGTATACAGTGTCATCAAGGTGTCGCTACATGGTGTGACTGGTCTCTATAACGCTACACCACATCTACTATGTTTCCAGATAAAGACAACGAGCAAACTAAAACGAACAAACAATCGATCCCCCTACAAAACAAACAAAACAAAACAAAAACAAAAATCAAATACGCTGAACATTAAGAGTAAAAAAGGTCAGGTATATCCAACACTAACTATACACCAAAGACCCGTACCAAGGACTCTCCCAGACTTTCTGTGTTAACACCAGAAGTACACTGTGTCGAGGTGAATTGAAACGAATATCCCCCTCCCCCTCTCCCCCCCTCTCCGCCCCGCCCCTCAGCTGCCGACCAGCCATGCTAGTGGCCTGAGGTCAGGTGTTACAGTATGCGAATTTTTTTCTTTTTGTATCGTTGTTTGTTGTTGCTATGTTGTTGCTGCTTGCTGCAGCAATTTTTTTTTCACATTGTTTCGTGGGTAAAGTAGCCGTTTACTTACTATTTGTTTTCATTCACAGCAACATTTGGATGTTTGGGTTGGGAGAGCTTTGGAAGGATGAGAATGCGTGTTTACTGTGCCCCATCTTTCAAATAACTCCCGTGATGTGTTGTGACAGATTTTGAAGTCATGGAGACTACAATTAAATGTAGGTATGTCTACTAAAGTTAAAATGAACTACGCAGTCGTCTGACTATTGCGGAGAGAGAGAGAGAGAGAGAGAGAGAGATAAGAGATAGAGAGAGAGGAGAGAGAGAGAGAGAGATCTACATGGGTGAAAATCAAGGCCGATCAGTACTAGTCCTTAGTCATGTTAGCCTGCGTATTATCAAATAATGCCGTACATAAGCAAAACCACCAAATCAGCCAAAAAGCCTTGCTCTCTGTCTGCCTGTCTGTCTCTCATACACACAAACACCACACGACATACACTCGCCCTCTCTCTCTCTCACAATCACACACACGTACATCAGCACAACCCGAGCGCCACCGCCCCCGCCCCCCCCCACCAAACTACCACCCCTCCCCCACCCACAATGTCCTCGTGGTCCCAAGCCATGTGGACACAGATAACCAGACATAACGTACTGGTTCACCGACCTCCCAGCACTCCCAGACTGTCAGAGAAATACTTCACCAATCAAGCGGCGGACACACGACCTTGACCACGCGTGCGCACTCTACCTAACCATGACAGTGTTCACGCTCGCTGCGATCTATCCCAGAGAGGAGTCCTCTTTCGTGCTTATGTCTAACGTAAGTCCTGTACATGCTTCGGAACATATGTAATGTAATGTAAAATAAAAAATTTTAAAAAAAGGATATTATAGTGCGGCTTTACCTCGGCAAGAGCTCATATCGCATAGTTACAGAAAAACATTAAAAAATACTAATAGTAATTCAAAGCCTACCACACACACAAGCTCGCGCACGCTGCGTCTGCACAACACACCATACAGACACACCAACAGACGAAAAACTCACACACGCAGACAAGGCACACGAGCGCGTCGACACATCAAACACGCACAGAGTGTGAAGTGGATATCGTTAATCAGATCCCTGGAGAAAAGATGTTCCTTTAGAGGTTATAAAAGTCTCTAAATAGTCCGTGTTCCCAGATAAGAAGGCAGAGACCATTTCTTTCCATTTCTTCAGGGAGGTTTTAAAAGTCTCTAAGAAGTCCGTGTTACGCAGGAGAAGAAGGAGAACCAATTCCAAGAGCAGGTGCCTGTAAGAGAAAGAACGTTTGGCCCTGAAGTTTTTCCAGGCGATCGGTGGGAAGTCCGAAATGAAAAAAAAAATTAGTGAAGATTTGCATATGTGGCTTCGTTTGTGTAATTAAATAAATAAATAAGCGTTTCTGTTCACTTATTCCTTTTTTTCCAGGTGTGATATGTAGTTCAGCTTACAATGATATGCTTGCCGGGTCACACGCCCACAGACTGTCACCTGCACGTAAACAGTCAAAATAACATGGACAAATGTCAGGTTACAGGGTCGGTCGGGGTCACACAACAGACACACATGCACGCAGCGCCACACACACACACACGTTAGATATTTGTACAAGCAAGCAATGCCGAGCAGGATATGCGTATCGATCCTGTGTTGAGTGTGCGTGTGCGTGTGTGGCGATGCGCGCGCCGTGTTGTAGACGAAGATTACCCCCTCAACGAAACACATGTGCGTGTCTCAGTTCCCCCACCCACGCCTCTCCCTTCCCTCTGAATCTGACTGTCTATCACACACACACACACACAAACACAAACTATCACACCACAAAAACACAAACTCTCTCTTCATACACACACACACACAACACACAAACAAGTCAAACAGTCAAATTATTTTTTTTTTTTAGTGGGGGGTAGTGTTCGGGTCAATGTCCACAATATTAAAATTTGATTGACCCCAATGCGGATCGGTTGTTGGTTACTTACAGGTCTTTCAAGGCAGTGATACCAGAGGTTCCTTTGCCCTACCTTCTGTTTGTGACTGTCACTGCCTGTTCCATGTTTGTTACCCGAGCTGAGCATCAAACGTAAAAACTGATTCAAGATAAATTAATCAAAAAACAAATATTCACGTAATTAACTAACTAGCTCTACCTAACCAACTAACTAACGCAACCAACCACCACTTGCAAATAATCTGCTGACACCTGATCAATTTAATTAATAAACAAATGAATCGTTAAAAAGCTGGGGGGGGGGGGGGGGTGGGGAGTATTACTTATTGGTAACTATTCGCTGGGGAAAAAAATGCATATTTTTACCATAGACAATACTAACCGCTAATAGTGTCTAAGGAACAGAACTCGGAAGAGCGTTCAATAATTACTGAACGAGGTGATTCCAAACCAGGAAATCCCCTGCCAAGGGGCACAGCACCGACCAGACTCAAAACCCAAAACGAAAGAAGAATCATCATTTGCACTAAACGCAATCTCCAGGTATCTGCGGAGCACTTGTAAAAATTCCTGTTAGCATGCAAAACTTTGTACCCTTAAAACGAAGGACCTGGTAAGAAGAAACTGATCAATGGAAGTGATGAGCGATACCGCAAAAACTCAACATCCAATATATACAGAAAGGAACTCTTGGATTGAGGCATGGAACAGTAAATAATAAACAAATAGGGTAACCATGCTCCCTGAGAAATAATTGCAAGGCCCATAACTCCCAAACGATGCTGCTTAACGACACCCAATCGCCTGGCAGGAAATCATCCCAACACAGAACGAACAGGAGACATCTCCTGTCTCTTTTATGTGTTCCGAGTGCATCTCTGATGCCTCCTCTGTTTTGTTCCGTGTCTCTGCGTTGTTAAGTCTGCCAGCTAGTTGCGGTTTTTCTAAGACAGCCTTCGTTTTGTGGGGTTATAGTAAGGGCCATCAAGTTCCATCTGGGAGCCAAGGAGTCGCACCCCGTCTGATTGTCATCAGACACACTGATCAAGTCACCATGACTAAGGGTTGTCCCAATCAACACGAAGCACGTCGGGACTTGACACGAAATGCCATGCCAGCAGTAAAAGAAAAAAAAAAACACACAGACAAAAACCCCTACATAGTAAGGCCATGGAACAAGACCTAAAGACCAACTAAAAAAAAAAATCTCAACCAGAAACTTTTAAAGGATGAGACAGGGAAGCCGGACAACAAAAAACAAAAAAAAAAAAAAAAACAAACCACCATCACCACCAACAACAAACCGATAGACAGACAAGACTATAAGAATGGGCCGTAAGGGGAAAAACGCCTCGAGCACATCAAACCATCAAACAGTTTCTCCACTGTGTGCCCTGAAACTATCTCCCCTGCAGGCTTGCACACAAAAAATGAAGACGCCAAGGGTCGTGCTTTAAGGAGTCGAGTAATTTATAGAGACTTGGGCGGGTCATGATTGGTTTGAGGATGGTTTATTGTGTCCAGACGAGCTGATTCTCCGCATTATCTTCGACATGGCGCATCACGGTAAACACGCTAGGCGGTTGCCAAGCCACAGATTAAAATCGAAGGAATGGATTACTTTGGGCTACTTGAATCTGGCAGCAAAGAAAGATCACGGCGAGTGCAAAGCTCTGGATTATATTGTGTCAGCCAAGGGAAGGTCATGCATATGAAGATTGTTTTGATGACTTCATTGGTGAAGATTCCCCCCCAAAGCAAGGGAAAATACTTGGTGTGGAGTTGCTCTTTTGATCAATTATCTGTTTAACACAAATGGCTGGATCAAATTTATGGCAGGCCTCAAACGCTTACATGGATTAAACAGCGTGTAAAGAGCGAAATCTTTGTAATATATCATTATTGTTATTATTTTTGTTCTTATGAAAATATTTATATAGCGCCTATCCTCGGCTAGAGACCAGAGCTTTAAGTTGCTTTGCAATCCACACTCATTTACACAACGGGCTGCTGACATTGGTTAGTGCCGACTTTAGAGCTGCCAGATGGCGCTTCGTTCAGTCGTTTCCCGTGTCATCCAGTCAATATCGCACAATACACATTCACTTCAGTTTCCTTACGTTCCTTCTTCTTTCCATTCACACGCAGGGTGCCATGCTAGTGTGAAACGTGTCAACCCATACAACAGCCAAACTGTCCTTCACTTCCGAAAGTATTGATGGGAATTTACGTGTGCGCACTATGTTAATGCGTGCGTTCACACACGGTAACCCTCGGTTAATAGTCACAATCGAAATACTGTAAGGGAAAATGGAGTCAGAACCAATTAACTCCGAGGGAAAAATCCCCCTAAACTATTAAATCACTTTAAAACGACGGTTTTTTTTTTTATACACTAACTAATCTCACAAACCGATCCAACTAAACAACTAACTAAATGACTGATTAACACAATTCAGTGGGAAACATTGTTTTTTGTTTGTTTGTTTGTTGTCGTTTTTTTTTTTTTACTAACTCACTAAGATAAGAAAGTAATCACTGACAGACAGACTGACTAATTAAATAGGAACATGCCTGGATGTTAAAAAGAATTTTTTTTTTCTGTTACTACTATCTTTGTCCTCTGAGAAGCAAGGATAGGAGCGAGTAAAATCCGAAAATCATGTTTAAAACCCCCGCCCCCCCCCCCCCCCCCCCTTCCCCCACACATCACTCTCCCTTACCCCTGTAACCCCGCGTCTCTGACTGTAACTACCCCTAGAACCCAGACCACCGGAAGGGAGGGAAGGGAGGGTGTACGGGTCAGGGTACATACGTGAGAGGAGGTGTTGGGGAGATGTAGATGGGAAGTTTAGGAGGAAGGGTGGGGGGGGGGGGGAGACAGAAGGACGCACGCGCGTGCTCTTTAAGCGTTTGGTCGACCGTCGTATTTGGTGCTGACACGCAAGTTCAATTAATATTTGTTTTTTTCAATTTTTATTTTATTGTCATAATTTTTAAATTTTAATTATAAACATAATGCAGCGATAACTGAATCACACACACGCACGCACACGCACACACAGCACACTCGCAACGCACACACCCCTGCTTCCCTTCCACGAGCCCTACGCCCACTTCAAACCCCCACCACCCCCACAAACACACCAGAGCACAAACATTGAAATGCAGAAGAAAACGTACAACGGGAGTTTTTCAACCTGAATTATCCTCCCAGATAAGAACTTAAAAGGCTGGTAATTTTCAATGTCACAACCCTGGTTCGAGTGTCCTCGTTCTGATTTGAAAGTTAAAAAAGATCGTCGATTTAAAGAGCGTGCACATTGACCGGAGTCATGACCTTCCGTAGTCTGAGTATGTGTTAGCCACTTTTTTTTTTTTTATCTCGTTATCTATCTGTAGTGTCTCTCTGTCCGTCCCTTTTTTGACCGCGTTATCTATAAGTCTATCAATCTAACTTTCTATCAATATGTATGTCTGCTGCCTTTCAATCTAGATATTGATCTCAAATGATTATCGCAACGCTGATGCTAATGATGATGGGTCGGACTTTTTGTGTTTGATCGTTTCGTTGTTAGTATTTTTTTTATGTTGAATTAGGCGAATAACAGTTTGGTATCTTTGTCTCTTGTACATGTTTATACTCTACTTCGTTAAAATTGAAAACATATTTTTTCAACGACCAGATAGTGAGAGACTGGCAACCGTTATGGACGCTTGGTGTTTCATTGTTAAAGCGCTATTCAGTTAATACGCCTTGCCAATCATTTTTGGCCTCTTTGAAATGTGCTCTCTCTCTCTCCACGCTCTCTCTCTCTTTCTTCACTCACAATCGCTTCCGTCTGTCTACTTGTGTGTGCGTCTGTATGTGGTTGTGGTGGTGTGGTGGGGTGTGAGCGCGCGCGCGCATGCTGCGCGCGCTCGCGCGTGTGTGTGGTGTGTTGGAGTATGTGTATGTGTTGTGTGTCGTGCTCGCGCACGCGTCTGTATGTGGTGTGTGGTTGTGAGGTGTGTGTGCGCGCGCGCATCGGTGCGCGCGCGTGCGCGTGTGTGTTGGTGTAGTGTGTGTGTTTGAGGTGTGTGTGATGTGTGTGCGCGCTTGCGGTTCGCGCTGCACGCGTCTGTATGTGGTGGTGGATGTGGGGCACCTTGATGTTTTTTTTTAAACCATCCCGTTTTGGTGACCTAACCGAGTCAGGCAGCCATCCATCAATGACGGCTACATACTTGTGTGACAGACCACCCGACAAGGTGACGGCTACTGCAACCCTTTTTTGTGAATGCTACTTTTAAAGTGACACGGCCCTCTCTCATGTTGACAGTCTACTCCAACTTTTGCAACATCACGTCCACTTTAGACGGTGATGTGTTACCCAATTTGGAACCACGTTCTTCATCCGCGCCCCCTCTGCCTGAGCACACCCACCCTGTCCCACGCAAGACCTTGCAGACATACATACCACTCTCAGCCCCGATACGTCCCGACCCACGTCACGACCTTCTTTTGGCAAAACCCACACCAATGGGAATACCTACATCCCACATCTCTAATACCCCCCTCCCCCCCCCCCCCCCCCCCCCACCACATCCCACTACACACACATCAAATTGTTCAATGTGCTCCTTTCAAAACCGCATCCCTTTCATGAACACCCAATTTATAATACACCCTGCGTCCGCGCCTTTTCCATCCCTCCCCCCCCCCCGTTTGGCCATCCATAAATACACTCCCTGCTTACTAGCGCCCCCCCCCCCCCCCCTCCCCCCCCGCCATTACGCCACCCACGTGCATAACATCCCCCACCCCCTCCTCGCACATGTGCCCGCCATTTCTCATGCCCCAAAACGCCCACTACGTCACTCTCTTCCATTCGCGCACTCCCCTCTGCCTCAATGCCGCCCACCATGTTATGCCCATCATCCGCCTCCCTCGGCCCGAATAAGTCACCCACGCACGCCTTCTATCTGGGCCCCCAGTGGCCCAATAACACAACCACATCAAGACTTCATCCACACCCCATTGCCCCAACAACGGCCCCCCATTTCAGTGGGCCCTTCATCTGCACCCCCTCTGGCTCAATTATGTCTATCATGCGCGCATCCCTACGCCCCAAAGACCCACGCATACCCTTCAATACGGCACCCCCATCAGCCCCAACATGGTCAACACCACCGCAGACACTACCTTCATCCCCGCCCCACCTTCCCGAAGATACGTCACCCACGTCAAGCTTCTTTATACACGCCCCAATTGCATTATGCGACAACTCTACGTCACGTTATAATTCGTCCGAGCCCCCACTGCGCAAACACAGCCACTCGTGTCCCCATGTCGACGTCCCGCATCTATACCCCTTCAGCCCAATACGCCCACTCACCGACACGCAACCGTCATACCTATTGGCATACCTTGTTATCACGTCTCCTGTACCGCCACAGTCATCCTTTTTCGTTCGGCTTCCACCCACCAACACCCCACCCTCCCCCTTCCTCACGTGCACGTATCTAAAACATCCGGCGTTTTGCACAATTTTCCAATCCTTGCCCCCACCTCCCTCCCTGCGTTTGGCCAATTGTGATCCATGATACGCCTGCTACACAAGCTCCCTCCCTCCCCAATATGCCCACCCATGCGCATCACCTCCGCCCCCCCCCCCCGCCCTCATTAAGAGCCCTACATGCTCGCCTTCCTCTGCATCGAATACGCCACCCACGTAACCCTCCATCCGCATCCATTCAGCCCCTAACACCCCACCCAGTCCAAGCCCATCAAACCACCACCAACCCTCACACTGGGCCCCAATACTCCCAACTCCCCGCCACACACTTCGTTCGCAGCCCAGAATCCATGGCACCTGGGGACCTGGCCAAACGTGGGAATGGTTGGGGATAAAAACGCGCCAATGGGCGTACATAGGGGGACTTGTGGAGAGCAGATTGAAAGGTGCTAATGTGTTGTGGTGTACCCCTACTTGGATTCATGTCCACGCAGCCCTGTAAATGTGGCTCCCTCCCTCTCCGCCCCATAACAAAATGCCCATCCATGACCAGTTAACGTCCCCCCCCCCCCACACCGACCCCGCCACCCATTTTCACATTTTTTGCATCCTCTGCAACATCACCCCCACGCGGTTGCCCAACCCACCGTCAGCGCTTTTGATCTCCGCGACCCCCACTCCACCCAATATATTACGCCCACTCATTTCACCATCTACATACCGCACCCAACTCTGCCCCTAATAATGCCTACCGATTCACGCCGCTAAATCTCTTATCCGCCCTCTCCTTCATCCCTGCTCCTATTGCCCAATAATAGACCCATGTCACGCCCTTCACCGGCTCCTGTGCCCCAATAATAGACCCATGTCACGCCCTTCACGGCCCATATGCCCCTATAGACACCTTGTCACGCCCATCATCGGGCCCGCTGCCCCAATAAGACACCCAAGTGTTTTCACACCCCCACATCCAGCCCCTATACCCCAATAATAACCCATGTCACCCCTTTCATCGGGCCCATATGGCCCCCAATAAAACGACATACCCATTGGAC
Organism: Conus ventricosus; assembly: GCA_018398815.1. Lineage (NCBI taxonomy): Eukaryota > Metazoa > Mollusca > Gastropoda > Neogastropoda > Conidae > Conus > Conus ventricosus. Next base: position 12,447 of record JAFLJL010013739.1, on the reverse strand, counting down.
ACGCCCTTCATTCCGCCTCCTAAGCCCCAAAAAGACACCCATGTCACAACCCCTCATCCAGCCCCTATACCCCAATAATAGACCCCATGTCACTGCCCCTATCATCGGCCCCTAAGCCCCACAAATAGACCCAATGTCACGCCCTTCATCCGCCTCCCTATGCCCCCAATGAGAGACCCCCTGTCACGCCCTTCATCGGGCCTCTAAGACCCCAATACTAGACCCATGTCACGCCCTTCAGTTCCGCCTCCTATGCCCAATAAGAGACCCCATGTCACGCCCTTGATCGTGTCCCTAAGCCCCAATAATAGACCCATGTCACGCCCTTCAATTCCGGCACCTATGCCCCAATGAGAGACCCTGTCACGCCCTTCATCGGGCCCCTATGCCCCAAAGATAGAACCCATGTCACGCCCCTGTCATACCGCGCCCCCTTTGTCCAATACGGCCACCTTGTAACCCCGCATTCCCTTCTGCCCAATACGCCCACACATGTCACGCCCTTCATCCACTCCCTCTGCCGCATAAGACGCCACGTCCCACCCTTTCCTCTCCGGCCCCCTTGCCCCACTACGCCCACCATGCCACGCCCTTCATACCACACACCCTCTGCTGCCAAGAAGACGCCCCACCAACGACACCCCCTACATCGGCACACGCTTACTTCCGGTAGACGCCATGCATCGTCACGCAGCCCCTCTGTCCCAATATGCCCAATCAGTAAATGGTGCATCACTTCTTTCATCGTCACCCCCCTCTGTCCCAAAATGCCCACTCAGCCTCACTCCTTTCATTCATCGTCACACCGTCAGTCCCAATATGCCCATCATCAACACTTTTCTTCATCGTCACCCCTCAGTCCCAACTATTGCCCATCATCATCACTTCTATCATCGTCACCCCTCCTGTCCAAAATAGCCCATCATCAACACTTCTTTCATCGTCACGCCCCACTTTCCCAATATGCCCATCATCAATCACTTCATTCAATCTCACCCCTCTGTCCAAAATGCCCATCATCATCACAACTTATCAGTCGTCACCCTCAGTCCCAATCTGACCCCTCATCAATGCACTTCTGTTCATCGTCACCCCTCTGTCCCAATATCCCATCAGCATCACCTTCTTCCAACGTCACCCCTCTGTCCCAATAGCCATCATCATCACATTCTTTCATCGTCACCCCCTTGTCCCAATAAGGCCCATCATCATCACATCTTTTCATCAATACGTTTCGCCTGTACGCTCACCTGGCCTGAAGATCTTCACTCTCTTTGATCCCCCCACTCTTGGTCACTTTTCCCGACACCACGCCTCTCAAACCTTAACCCCATTACTGGCCCCAAAATCGTGCACCCTTGACGCCCATTCAATTTTGGCCCCCCCCCCCCCCCCCCCTTCCTCTTTTGACCCCCATCCAGGTTAGGCGCGGAAATCTGCGCCCACACCCCACCCATTAATCCCAAACGTGTCACGCCCTGAATTTTGCCCCCCCCCCCCCCCCCCCCCCCACCCCAAAAAAAAAAACAACAAACAACAACAACAAAAAAACAATCTTGTTACAAGACACGACAAAAAGCAAAAGAGCTCACAAAATCAAATTGGAAGTAACGACGATTACTGCAAACGACACAAAACAGGACAAGAAATTTTCGTTCAAAATGCCTTCCTCAGCGACAAAAAAGCCAAGCTTCACAATGGTGAGTATTGTGCATGTTTAATTCATGATTTTTTTGTCGCTGGGAGGCATTTGCCGAAAAATTCTTGTCCTGATTTGTGTTCGTGCAATTAATCGGTCGTTACTTCACACTTTGTTTTTTGGTGTGCTCTTCTCTTTTTTGTCGTGTTTCAGTAACGCGCGCAGTTTGTTTTCTTTGCGTGCTTGTTGAATCCTGGTTCATTCTGCAGCACCCCCTCTGTACACCACCCATGTTAAATCCTTGTATCTTCATCCCGCCTCCCCTCCCCCTCACCCTCGTGCTTCTAACCCACGCCACACCCTGAAATCCGTGTCCCCCTGCCCCCCCACACAAGTAACACTCTACATCTGCACCTCCTCCCACGTCACCCCGACCATCCTAATCACCACCCATGTTTATACGCAGTGTCCCCCGTTCCTATATATCCACAGCATGATGTACGCAGTGTCCCTCCGTCCTTTAAACCACTGCCATGGTTTACGGCTGTGTCCCCCTCCATTAAATCGCACTGCCATTTATGAACGCTGTAGGTCCCCTCCATTATATCCACTTCCATGTTGTACTCTGTAGCCCCGTCCTTTATATCCCCTGCCATGTTGTACGCTGTATCCCGTCCTTTATATCCTCTGCCCAGTTGTACACTGTGTCCTGACCCTTTTATATCCACTAGCCAGTTGTACGCTGTGTCCCCCTGTCCTGTATATCCACTGCCATGTTGCACGCTTTGTCCCCTCCTCTATATCCACTGCCATGTTGTCACGCTGTGTCCCCATCCTTTAATCCACGCCATGTTGTACGCTGTGTCCCCGTCCATTAATATCTACTCCCATGTTGTACCTGTGTCCCCCTCCATTCTATCCACAGCATGTTGTACGCTGTGATCTCCCGTCCTTTCAATCCACGCCAGTTTACGCTTTTCCCCGTCGCTTTATATCCACTGCCATGTTGTACGCTGTATTCCCGCGTCCTTTGTCTAACCACTGCCAAGTTTACCCTTATGGATGTCCCCGTCCCTTTCTACCACTGGCCATTTGTACGCTGTGTCCCCCGTCCTTTATAATCCACTGCCAAGTTGTACGTGTGTCCCCTTCCTTTCTAACCACTGCCAGTTTAACGCTGTGTCCCCAGATCCTTTATATCCACAGCCATGTTTTTACGCCTGTAACCCCGTCCTTTTCTATCCACTGCCATGTTGTACGCTGTGTCCCCGTCCTTACTATCCACTGCAATGTTGTACGCAGCAGCCGTCAGCCCATCCCCATAGCATCGCCTGCTTCCTCCGCCCCCCCACTTCCACACTTCCACAACCCGTAATTCGCTTCTTTCCCACCCACCCCCACGCGTGTCCACGACCATCATCCGCTCCCCTTTATACACCCACCCAACGGTCCACGCCCCGCATGTGGTGGTATCGGCCGTACTCCCGCCTGACTGAACAATGAACTGAACAACGGACCGACCGAATGAATGAATGAATTACTGAACAACCGACAGGTAACGATGCATACTGAACAACGGACCGAACCGACCGACCGAATGAATGACTGATAAAACCGACTGACTAAATGAATGAATGAATGAACGATCTACTAACCGGCCGAACGAACGAATGACCGACTGAGCAAACCGACTGAAACCGACCGAACGTAACGAATGATTGAAAACTGACTGATAAACGAATGACTGGAACGAACGAATGATTGATAACCGACTGAATAAACGAATGACTGAAGACTAACTGAAGCGATGAATGACTAATGACCGACTGAACGATCGAAGTATGTCTGAACGACCGACTGACCGATCTGAATTACTGAACGACCGACTTATGGAACTGAACCGACCGACTGATGACTGGAACTAACAGACTGAATGACTGAACGACCGACTGAATGACTGAACGACCGACAGACCAATTGATAACAATGAATGACTAAACACCAACTGAACGATCGAACTATGTCTGACGACGACCGACTGACCGAATGAATGATCTGAACGATCGACCGACCGAACAAAATTTACTAATGAATGACGAACGACGAACTGAACGCATGAAAAACAAAACGAGCGACGATCGACTGACCGACGAACAAACGCACGAGCGGAATAAAAAATGCAACAACGAACGAACGACCAATCAAACAATGTCCAAAAGAAAGGAATGAAGGAGAAAATAACAAAAGGAAAAAACAAGTCACCTCACAAATGTTGCCAAATGAATGAAAAGAACATGAAGTATTCTCAATATATACACCATTGATCTTCCTCAGTGTACTTTAATGATATATATTCCAACACCACACACACACACACCCACACACAACACACACACATCACAACACATATATATATAAATAAATATATATATATATATAATATATATAGAAAATGTTTGAGTGTGTGTTGTGTGTTGTGTTGGTGTGTGTGTGTGTGTGTGAATGCGTGATTTGGTGTGCTAGTGTGTGTGCGTGCTGCGTGCGCGGTGCGTGCTGCGTGCGTGCGTGCGTGCGTGCGCGCGGCGCGTGTGTAGATACATATCCAATCATTATTTTCAGATTCACTACCAAAACGAAGCAAATTATTTTCTCATCTCTCAATTAACATTTGATTAGTTGTATTACAATTACTGTTCTTAAATTGCTGAAAATGTAACGTTTTCGATAAAGTTTTCTTTTTGAAAAAAAAACACACACACATATAATATATGTTTGTAAATAGTCACTGTAAAGTGATATGACATAAATTTAAAGAACGACGAACGAACGAACGAACGAACGAACCACACACACACACACCACACTACACACACTCTCACACACACAACACACACACACACACACACTCACATGAAATGTTGCTTGGGTTTAACTTATTGTGTTTTTATTACGCGAAGTCTTACTCGTTATTTGAACTATCTAGTTGCTCAGGTAATTGAACTATCAAGTAGCTCGGTATTTTGAACTATCTAGTTGCTCGGTATTTGAGACTAATCTAGTGCTCGGTATCATTAACTATCCAGTTGCTCAGTATTTGCACTATCTAGTAACAGAACAGAGTGAAGCAGGCAAATGTTCGGAGCTGACATTAAGACAGACTGTGTGATGTGTGTAGTTGTGTGTGTGTGCGCGCGTTGTGAGTGAGTGCGAGTTCGCATGTTTAGTGTGGTGTGTGCGTGTGTGTGCGCGCAGCGCGCTCCTGTGTGAGTGTATGTGTGCGAAGGTGTGTCGTGCGCGAACGTACGCATGGTCTGTTCGAATTGATTTTGAGGTTCATGCGTTGCGCGCGTGTGTTGGTTGGTGCGAGGTGTGTGCAAGTGCATGTTGAATGTTAACAAGTGATAGCTTATTTGATTCTTGAGTTAAATGCATGTCTGACATTATAGTTGAAAGTAATATCTTTCATAATTTCGCACGCACCTACGAAAATTGACATTTTCAAATTTCCTGGAAAAATCAGAGTCTAAAATCACGACCGTTCGTAGTGTGGTCCATATGCTAGAATCCAATAACATACATGAGTATCTATTTTATGTATCCTATCTGTCTATCTAGAATTACATGTAACCTATGATAGCGCCCATCCTAACAACTAAGTCTAACATGTGCGCCTTAAACAAGTTAGTTAAACCAGAATAACATCTAAACAGACACGCATACTTCTGCGTTCACGAGTCATTAAACACATGCATGCTTACTCTTTCTCTCACACACTGTCACTCTCTCTCTCTCACACACAGGTACACTAACACAGCATACACAAACGTAAGTGTGTGTCCGGTGTGATTTGTTGTAACTGTTTTAGCGCGCGGCGTGCGTGCTGCTCTGTCCTGTCTGTCCTGTCAGTCTGACCCTGACTGTCTCTCTCTCGAGATAAGATGGTGGATGAAGATAGAGATGATATGACGATGACGAGATGCATGATGATGGATGATTGATGTGATTGGATGATGAGGAGGAGGTGTAGAGGATGAAAGAACGAGAGGAAGACACCTCGAGAACATGAATGACAGAGAAGGCATGAGCAAATGTGAGATAGGATGAATGAAAGACAGGACGTAATGTGCAAACGTAAATACCGATGAACTGTGGAACATCAAAAAGAGAACGTGGTCAATGAACCATAACGGTATAAGACAAACGCCACAAAACGACTGGGAGAAGAATCAAGATGGACCGGTGGGGAAAAAGAGAACGCCAGAACGAATGAATGATTGATGTTATTGGGATAAAAGTAAAGATCGTGAAAATGAGGACTGTGCAGAAAACTCGGAACGATTAATGATTCCCGTCAGCACTTGAATCATGACCAATGACGGACAGAATGAGAATAGGAGAACTAGGTGAATGTGACTGGCAGACGGGACAGGAAAGGAGAAGGCAAGTGTGATGAATGACGATAATAGGAGTGGACATGGGGTTGATGAAAATGAAATGAACGGAAGGACGAATTCAGGAGAGAAAGATGTAAGCTAATGGTGTGAAATGGTTAGACCTGATGAAAATAAAGAACGTAACGACTATAATTACACTCATGACAAAGAAACGCTGACATGACACATGCAAAAGAGATCATAAAAGACGGAAGGGACTTTGATCTGAGCTCTACAACAGAGCAAGAAGAATAACCTCGAATGCCGACTATTCAGATCAGCAAACGGAATGACTTTCCAACACTCAGTCGAAGAGAGTCGTAGTGCAGTAAAGTCGCAGAAACACGGCAAGGCTGAATGCACTGACAACATCGCTCAGAACCCTTTTAATATGCGGAAAGGCAGTAACTGCTATGTATAACTGCTCATCAGCAACAACACTTGCACACTGGCTGAGTGGCTAACTCCAAATACACTCGACCACTAACGTCATCACTTCCAAAACAGGAAATCCTCAACACTGCCATAACAACCGCAAGATCGAACGTAGATTATTAATGGTTAACAAATGTAATGATTTGAAGTATTTCTTAATAGATCATAGTTTGCCAACAGCAGCGCTGTATCTAAACGCTAGAATGTAACATCGAACAGATCTTTAACCCTTCGCCAAAATTCCTGCAACACCAAGATGATTTCCGTCATGTCTTCACAGTACTTCAAAGAGGCGTTAGACCAAGAATCTGACGAGAGATTGCTACGTGTTATTGAAGAAATTAGATTTCGGGACAAAGTATAATCAACATCCACCGCATTTTACGTCAAAGTGACCAGTGCAGTATCAGAAAGGGCGCGACTGGAAAATGGTCCCCATATCCAGTAAGATTCGTCCAGGGCCCCTTAACTCTCCACTACTTTCAACATATTCTGTAATGCATCATGAACGATCCAACTGTGAATACCATGTCAACACAATCAGCACGGCAAGAACTAACACAAGACCCTTCACTTTGCAAGACTTTCGACGGCCTGGCAGCACTGACAAGAACTAAAAAAAACACTGTAATGAAACATATCTGCGAGACAACCTATTGGAATAACAACACCGAGAAGACTAAGCTAATGGCCGCACCACCCACCAACCTCCAGTATGGCCGAAATATCCATGAAAGGAGCTAGGAACTGTTAAACAGTTCATAATATCAGGCTTTATTTTCAGCGGTATGGATATCAATCACATCTCTCTCAAGAGAAGCAAAGACATCATTCAGTCCAACTGACACCCAGTATGGAGAGACAGTCACATCTCATTAAAACACATGATCTGGCGCCTACATTCACGGGAGTATTCTTTCCAATAAGCACAGAACGGCTACATGGACCGTGGAAGAAAGAACCCAAGCACAGAAATGAAGAGTCCACGGGAAGATATACGACAGATATACTGATTTATATCACAAATGAACAATGTTGCGGACCATCACCACACACACACACAACACACACACACACACACACACAACACACACACACACAACACACATCGGGCAGTCCGAAGATTAGCTGACACAGCAAAGCAAAGACTAAGTTGTGCATTGTCAATGAAGATCCAAACGGCCCTGCTATAATAATCCCTCCAGAAAGTGATTGAAGAGCTATGGACAAGGTGAATGAGACTAAGGCTGACAACATAGTATGAAGAAGGAAGACCATCGTGTAGAGCCTAAGGCTTTGAGCTCACCGAACAGAACTGGAGAATGAGGTGGAACTACCATCTTCAAGAGCCAGAGGCCTCTGAGCATCCCGACATAATAACTGTGAGTAATGAGGATGAACTACCAATCTGAAGAGCCTAAGGCCCTTTGAGCATCACCGACAGAACTGGAGGAATGTGGAGAACTACATCGTAGAGCCTAAGTCCTTTTAGAGCATCCACCAGGACAGTAACTGGAGGAATGTTGTTAACACCCTCTGAAAGCCTGACGGCCTTTGAGCATCACCGACAGAACTGAGAATATGTGAACTACCAACTGTTAAAGCCAAAGCCTTTTGAGCATACACCGACATAACTGGAGGAATGTGGTGAACTACCATCTGTAGAGCCAAAGCATTGAGCAACACACCGAACGAACATGGAGAATGTGGTGAACAACCATCTGCAGAGCTGAGGCCTCTGACATCGACCGACATACACTGGAGGAAAGTTGTGAACTAACCACCTGTATATGCCTGAGCCTCTGAGCAACACCGACAGAAACGGAGAATATGTTGAACTACCCACTACAAGAATCCTAAGTCCTTTGATGCATCACCGACAGAACGTAGGAATGTGTGTGAACTAACCATCTGTAGAGCCCTGAGCTCTCTGAGCATCACCGACAGAACTGAGTGGAATAGTGTGAACTACCACTTCAGAGCCTGAGGCCTCTGAGCATACACCGAAGAACTGGAGGAATGTGGTGGAACTACCATCTATAGAGCCAAAGGCCTTTGAGCATCACCGACAGAACTGGAGGAATGTGGTGAACTACCATCTGTAAGTCCTAAGGCCTTTGAGCATCCACCGACACGAACTGGAGGAAGGTGGTTAACTACCATCTTCAGAGCCTAAGCCTTTGAGCATCCACCGACAGAACTGGAGAAATGGTGGTGAACCTACCAAACTGTAGAGCCTAAGGCCTTTGAGCAACACCGACAGAACTGGAGGAAATGATGATGAACTACCATCAGTAGAGCCTGAGGCATTTGGAGCATCAACCGACAGAACTGAGTAATGTTGTTGAACTACTCATCTATAGATCCTAAGTCCGTTTTAGAGCATCACCGACAGAACTGGAGGATGAGGTGAACTACCAATCTGAAGAGCCTGATGCCTTTGAGCATCACCGACAGAACTGGAGGAATGTGTGAACTACCATCTGTAGAGCCTGAGGCATTTGAACATCACCGACAGAACTGGAGGAATGAGTTTGCACAACCATCTCTGTAGAGCCTGAGGCCTTTGAAACTCATCACCGACATAACTGTGAGGAATGGGTGAACTACCATCTGTTAGAGCCAAAGGCCTTGAGCTCAACCCGACAGAACTGGAGGGAATGTGGTGAACACTTCTTCAGTGCAATCCCCAATCCATTCACACGGACCTGGCGAAAAGAAACAGATATTAGTGATCCAAGACAAAATTAATTTTGTATTTCAAATGACTTTATAAAGCAAGAACGTGAGCGTGAATCTACGATTGTGCCATCTGTAAGCATGTTACTAATAATTTGTATACAACGGCTTTTCAGATGTACTTGAGTGTCAAATATAAAATGAATTCACGTTATCATCTTTCTCAGCTAATAAAATGTAAATCTTTACACCAGTCGCAATGAAATACAATATCATCAAATCTGACTCTTCCATATCTCATTATCGAGGTAAGACAGGCACGTTGGACCCGATGAACAAGATGAATAGATTGAAAGTAAGCCAATTGATTTTGTTTTATATTCGTTTCTATAATTTACAACTGGCCGAGGAGAGACAGCGTAGTGTCTAGCACTTTACAGGTACAGCGATACCAGAGCCGAGCAAATAACTTTCTCTGTTTCTGAATTCAACAACAATACTTCGAATTAAAAACGATTAGCTTTATGACACCTTAACGCTTATTCTGAAAAGGATGTTAATCCACTTCAATGTTACGAATTCGAATATATTGTATGTATCAGATTGCCAAGAACTAATTTAAACAGCTCGCGGGTCTTAGAATTGTATTTCATTCACAAGCTATCAATGTTCAAAAATAAGAACTTATTCATGCATCAATTTTGACGACGAGGCAATGACTGTGGTAACGGAGTGTATTGTTGTTGTATGTATCTTTGATCCCATGTTAAGCATTCATCGCTGTCAAACATTTCGACCTTGATCCTTTGCTGTCCATTATCAAATTCTCAATCGCCAATGTAAATTTCTTGTCAAGTGAGTAATCCCAAAACTTCGTCAAGTGAAAGTTCGAAGTTCATGCCATGTACACTTAATGTTGTGTTGCAATAATTCCGACTCTCCCCTTTCAAAAAAAAAAAAAAATCATTATTAGTTGTGTTTTTCTCGTCCTAATATGCAGCCCCATAGATCACTCCCTGATAAAGTTTAAATTAGTATTTTAATAATCCAGGTAATAAATTGTCTTGGCTTGATTCATTTCTCTCGTCTTCTTAGATTTGCACATTCTCATAATGAAAATATCGTCTTAATATGTACACCGATATGTCCTTTTTTTCTTGATGATAGGTCCAAAGTTAGGAGTAGCACACATAGCAGAAGTAATAAGAAACACTGCAAGGTATGGGTAATCGAAAAGAATGACTAGATATTCCGACGCCTTACACACATCAGGTCTCCAGATTAACATGAAACTGCAGATACGAAATCTCGCTTATTTCCTAAATTCTAACAAATTTCCAAATATTTAGAGGCAGTTTTGCAAAGATAATAGTTATGTGTACACTTTAAATGATAAATAGGACAATTTATTATTATGACTCTATTTAGAAAATAGTAAAAGCAAGGTTTATGATCTTCAAAGTCAATGCCACAAAAACATTAAAGCAGTCATCCATGAATAATAGTAAACACATGAGAAAAGGGTTACAATGTACAGAGAGAGTAGGAGAAGATAGAAGAGAGAGTAGAGAGAGAGAGATAGAGAAGAGAGAGAGAGGAGAGAGGAAGATGAACACCGCGATCTACACCAAGTGAGCCGTATTCCCCCAGCAAATCTGCACAAAAAAACTACAGAAAAAAATGATCAAAACCTTTTGACAAAGCAATCAAAAACAGTACAATTGGTCAAAACAAAACAAATGTATTTCATTCGACGCCTCTCCTCACCCATCTTTTCCCCATACCTCTGGCTCCTCCACAGAACACATCAATTGACATGCAGCTGCGAAAGTGGTCACGCACTCTCGCTGCCCACCCTCCCACCCCCACCCCCATCCCCGCACACAAAAAAACACGAGCGCCCGCGTCTCGAACACATACAACGCACACCCACAACACACGCGCCGCCGCGCCCGAACACAAAAAACAAGCAAGCCCACACACACACACCACACACCACACCGAACAAGCGAGTGGCACGACACACAACACCATCACAAGCGCGCGCACCTCACCACTACTAATACATGTGCGCGCGCACTAATCATATAACCATTCGCACGCCGCACGCAAACACACACACAGGCACACACACAGTCACGCTCGCCAGCGCGCGCGCACACACCACACACACCCCGCACACACACACACACACACACAACACACACAAAACACACCACCACCACGAACCTTCAAACCACAAACACATACGTAAGAATCCTCAGAGGCAGCCAAACAAGCGTGTGGAACATTCACCACTTTACTCTTGGCTTCGAGTGTTGCAGCAATGATTTTGATTTGATTGGACTTCTTGAAGTCAAGAAATATTGCCAACCCTTTTTCTATTCCGATTTATTATCGTTATATTCCATCAGCTTTTCTTTAAAGGCCTGATGTATTATAAATATCTTTTTTTCCAGAAGCTTTTTTAAAACGATCCTCTGTCATTTTATACAATAAATAACAATACCTGCGAACACGTTTAACGCGAAAGACAGGGACCCCGACTTCAAATGTCTGCAAAATTCCTTGTATGTAATATAAGAATTTGGACATTGATGTAACAGATAAATAGTCTCATCTTCCATCTCTTCAACTCTTAATAATCATTAAGAGAGGCTTGACAATAACTTGCTCTCAAAGAATGTCTTACAAACGACTATCTTTTGTCAGAAAGATGTCATGCTAACTAATGCTTCCCAATTTAAAATGAAACAATTGCATTTCTTATCATTATACTTCAATTCTTTATTTTTCCACACGTGCACATTTTGAATTCGGATATTCAGAATGAGAAAATCAGAAAAAAAATACAATTCTGTTTTTAGCAACAACTTTGTTGCTGTGAAATGACGAATGACTGCGGGAGAAGAAGTGAAAGATCAATGATGAACGGAGAAAAGCGTTAAAATGTAAGTGACTAACAGGAGTGAATACCATCAAAAAAGATCCTACTGACGAGACGAACCTGAAAACGTAATCTGACTGACTGGAGAAGAATACAAACGATGAATTACTGAGTGGAGAGGACATGAAAAACGATGATTAGACTGAACCGGCCAGAATGAAAGTGAAAATGACTGCTGACTGGAGAGAATGTGAAACACAATAAGAATGCTGAATGGAACAAGAGTGTGATAAAGACAAATGATGACCGGGACGTTACGGTAAGGAAGGTAATATTGCAGTAAAGTAGTAAGTAATAATGCCCATCCGACCGCA
>JAFLJL010013737.1:0-12444 GCA_018398815.1 Conus ventricosus | reverse complement strand
TTTACAGAAAGACACGATGTACAAAAAAGTGCCACAGACATCATCTCAACGGGACAGGAGTGACCATTAGCACGTGTCCTCTGACAGCCACACAGGACAGAATGGACCAGTAGCACTGTGTCATCAGATACCACACATGACAGAAGTGACCAGTAGCACAGCGTCAGCAGACCAGCCACACACAGGACAGGAGTGGACCAGTAGCACGTGTCATCAACGACAGCCACACCGGACAGGAGTGACCAGTCTAGCACTTGTGTCACCAGACAGCCAGCCACACAAGGACAGGAAGTGACCAGAAGCACAGTGCACCAAGACAGCCGGCCACACATGACGGTCAGGATGTGACCAGTAGCACTGTATCGCATCAGACAGTCACACAGGACAGGAGTGACCATAGCACTGTGTCATCAAGACAGACCAGTCACAGAGGGACAGGAGTGACCAGTAGCACTGTGTCAGCAGACAGCACACACGGACAGATTGACCAGTAGCACTGTGTCCATCATACAGCCCACACAGGACCATAAGTGAAACCAGTAGCACTGTGGACATTCAGAACAGACACACAGGAACAGGAGTGACCAGTAGCACTGTGACCCGTCAGAACCAGCCAAGTCACACAGTGACAGTGAGTGACCCGTACACAGTCGACATCAGACAGACCCGTCCAGACAGGGCAGGAGTGACCAGTACACAGTGTCATCAGACAGCCACACAGGACAGGAGTGCCCATTAGCACTGTGTCATCAGACACCGAGTCACACAGGACCAGAAAGTGACCCAGTAGCACTGTCACAGACCTCCACACAGGACAGGAAGTGACCAGTAACTCTGTGTCCACCAGACAGCCACACAAGGACAGAGTGACTAGTAGCAATCTGTCCCAACAGACAGACAGTCCACACAGGACAGGAGTGACCAGTAGCACTGTGGGTCCATCAGACAGTCACAACAGGACAGGAGTGACCAGTGCACTGTGTCACCATAGCAGCCAGCCCACACAGGACAGGAGGACCAGTAGCACTGTGTCACCAGACAGACAGCCACCACTACAGGAGTAGAACCAGTACACTGTGACATCAACAGCCACACAGGACAGGACATGACCAAGTAGCTCTGTGTCACCAGACAGACAGCCACACAGGACAGGAGTGACATTAGCACTGCGTCAGCAACAGCCAGTCACACAGGACAGAAGGTGACGCAGTATCACTGTGCGTCAGCAGAACATCCAGTTCACGAACAGACAGAAGTGACCAGTATCAATGTAGTCATCAACAGATGTCCACACAGGACAGGAGTGACCAGTAGCACTGTTTCATCACAACAGCCATCACACAGGACAGGAGTGACCAGACACTGTGTCTCAACAGCCACAACAGGACAGGAGTGAACCAGTAGCACTGTGTCACCAAGAAACCGCCAGTCCCACTACAGGACATGAGTGACCAGTAGCACTGTGTCATCAGACAGCCACACAGGACAGGAGTGGACCAGGTACACTGTGTCATCTCATCAGTCACCACAGGACATAGTGACTCATAGCACTGTGTCATCAGACAGACAGCCACACATGACAGTGAGTGACCAGTAGCACCGTGTCACCAAAACAGGTACAATGTCCGCACAGGAACGATGGAGTGATCACAATCAACGGCACGATGAGCATCATCAACAGCCAAGTTCAACACAGGACAGGAGTGACATAGCTCTGTTCTCAGACGCCACACAAGGGCAGGAGTGACCCCATTAGCACTGTTCACCAGACAGACAGCCACACAGGACAGGAGTGACCAGTAGCACAGTGTCATCAGACAGACCGAGTCCACATATTCAGGATCAGGAGTGTGACCAGAATACAGCAGACACAGGTTGATGAGATGTTTGGCGTCCATCAGGACGGGCAGGGAGGGAGCCACACAGGACAGGAGTGACCAGTTAGTCACTGTGTCAAAAGACAGCCAGTCGACACAGGAAGGAGTGACCAGTAGCCCTGTGTCATCAGACAGCCACCACAGGACAGAGTGAACCAGTAGCACTGTGTCATCAGTCAAGCCACACAGGGACAGGAGTGCCCAGTAGCACTTGTTGTCAGCAGTACAGCCAGCCACACAGGACATGGAAGAACCAGTAGCACTGTGTCGACCTACAAGACAGTCACACAGGACAGGAGTGACCAGTAGCACTGTGTCACCCAGACAGCCACACAGGACAGGGGTGACCAGTAACCACTGTGTCATCAGACAGACAGACACACAGGACAGGAGTGGACCAGCACACTGTGTCACCAGCCATGTCACACATGACAAGGCGTGACCAGTTAAGCACTGCGTTCACCAGACATAAAGCCAAACAGGACAGGAGTGACCAGTAGCACTGTGTCAACCCCACAGCCCACACATGACAGAAGTGACCAGTAGCACTGTGTCATCAGACAGACAGCCACACAGACAGAGGTGACCAGTAGCAGCACACATTGTCCACCAGACAGACGTCACAAGAGGAACGAGGAAGTGACCAGTACCCTGTGTCCATCAGACAGACAGCCACACAGGACAGGAGTGACCAGGTAGCAACAGTGTCTCAAACAGTCACACAGGACAGGAGTGACCAGTACACTGTGTCATTCAACAGTCACACAGGACAGGAGATGACCAGTAAGCACTGTGTCACCATACAGCCATCCCACACAGGACAGAGGTGCCATGCAGCAACTGTGTCATCAGACAGTCACACAGGACAGAAGTACCATAGCACAGTGTCATCCAGACAGACAGCCATCACAGGACGTGAGTGACCCAGAGCACTGTGTCATCAGTCAACAGCCACAAAGGGACAGTAGTGACCAGTAGCACTGGTGTCATCAGACAGCCACACAGAGACAGGAGTGACGCATTAGCACTGTGTCATCAGTCAGCCACACAGGACAGAGTGAAACCCGAGTAACTGTGTCAGCAGACCAGCCAGCCACTACAGGACCAGGAGTGACCAGTAGCACTGTGTCACAGACAGACAGTCACAACCGGGACCGGAATGACCAGTAACACTTGTTTAACCAACAGCCACACAGGACAGGAAGTGACCAGTAGCACTGTGTCCATCAGACAGACAGTCACACAGGACAGGAGTGACCAGCCGCACTGTGTCCACCAGCCAGTCACACAGAACAGGAGTGACCAGTAGCACTGCACACCAGACCAGACAGCCATACAGGACAGGAGTGACACAGTAGCACTGTGTCATCCCACAACCACACAGGACAGTAGAGACCAGTAAGCACGTGTCAGCAACAGCACGCGACACAGACAGTAGTGACCAGTAGCACTGTTCAACCAGACAGACATTCACACAGGAACAGGAGTGACTCAGAAGCACATGTGTCACCCAGACAGCAGTCACACAGGAAGGATGACCAAGTATCACTGAGTCAACAGACAGCCACACAGGACAGAGTGACCAGTAGCACCTGTGTCATCAGTCACCACACATACAGAGTAGACCAGTAAGCACTGTTCAGCAGACAGCCACCACACAGGACAGAAGTGACCAGTAGCACTGTTCGACCAGAACAGACATCACCCAGGACAGGAGTGACCAGTAGCAGCACTGTGTCATCCAACAGACAGTCACACAGGACAGGAGTGACCAGCAGCACTGGGTCATCAGACAGACAGTCACACAGGACAGGAGTGACCACAGCACTGTGTCACTCAGCCATCACCAGGACAGGAGGACCAGTAGCACTGCCGTCACCAGACAGACAGCCAAACAGGACAGGAGTGACCATTAGCACGGTGTCACCCACAGCACACAGGACAAAGGAGTGACCAGTAGCACTGTGTCACCAGACAGACAGTCACACAGGAAAGGAGTAGACCAGTAGCAAAGTGTCATCCAGAACAGACACCACACAGGACAGGAGTACCATTAGCACTGTGTCACCAGACAGACATTCACACAGGACAGGATTGACCATTAAGCACTGTGTCTCAGACAGACAGGTCACAACCCCCCGATCCACCCATCAGGACAGGAGTGACCAGTAGCACTGTGTCATCAGACAGTCACACAGGACAGGGAGAGACCCATTAGCACAGAGTCATCAGACAGACAGTCACACATGACAGGATTGACTCAGCAGCACTGAGTCAATCAGACAGACAGTCACACAGTACAGGAGTGACTCTCATCACTGTGTCACCAGCCAGTCACACAGGACAGGAGTGACCAGTAGCACTGCTCACCAGACAGTCAGCCAACAGACAGGAGTGACCAGTAGCACTGTTTCATCCCACAGCCACATCAGACAGGAGTGACCAGTAGCACTGTGTCACCAGACAGACAGTCAACACGTAAAGGAGTGACCAGTAGCACTGTTCACAGACCGACATCCACACAGGACAGGAGTGACCATTAGCACAGTGTCACCAGACAGACATGTCCCACAGGACATGGAGTGACCAGTAGCACTGTTCATCAGACATAACAGTCACACAGACAGGAGTGACCATCACTGTGTCAACAGCAGTCACACAGGACAGGAGTGAACCAGTAGCACTGTGTCACCAGACAGTCACACAGGACAGGAGTGAGCCATTAGCACTGTGTCCATCAGACAGACAGCCACAACAGGACAGAAGTGACCAGTAGCACTCTGAGACATCATGACAGCCAGCCACACAGAACAGGAGTGACCAGTAGCCTACAACTGTGTCATCAGAGCAGCCAGTCAACAGGACAGGAGTGACCAGTAGCACTGTGTCCATCAGACAGCCACATCAGGAACAGGAGTGACCAGTAGCCACTGTGTCAAAAAGACAGCCATTCACACAGGACAGGGAGTGACCATAGCATCTGTGTCATCAGACCGCCCACACAGGCAGGAGTGACCAGAAGCACTGTCAACAGACGCCACACAGGACAAGGAGTGACCTAGAGCACTGTGGACATCATACACCAGCCACACAGACAGATTACCAGTAGCACTGTGTCAGCCATACAGACAGTCCCACAGGACAGGATGACCATAGCACTGTGCACCATACAGCCACACAGGACAGGAGTGACCAGAAACACTGTGTCATCAGACATACAGACACACAGGACAGGATTGACCAGCAGCACTGTGTCACCAGCCAGTCACAGACAGTACAGTAGTGACCAGTAGCAACAGCGTCACACAGACAGACAGCCATACAGGACATGATTGACCATAGCACTGTGTCATCCCACAGTCCACACAGACAGAAGTGACCAGTAGCACGTGACAACAACAGACAGCCACACAGAAATGATGACCAGTAGCCTGAACTACCAAACATACATTCACAGAGAGACAGGAGTGGACAGTAGTCACTGAGTCATCAGACAGACAGCCCACAGGACAGGAGTGACGCAGTAGCACATGTGTCATCAACTCAGTCCAAAGGATATGAGTGACCAGTAGCACTGTGTCATCATACAGTCCACAGCAGGACAGGATTGACCAGTAAGCACTGTGTCAACCAGACAGCCCGTCACACGGACAGGAGTGACCAGCTGCACTGTGTCATCGACGTCACCACAGGACAGAAGTGACCAGTAGCACTGTGTCATCAGAACAGACAGCATCACACAGGACAGGAGTGACCAGTAGCACTGTGTCAATCAGACAGACGTCCACAAAGTACAGGAGTTACCAGTAGCATCTGTGTCCATCAGACAAGCCACACAGGAGCAGGAGAGACCAGTAGCACTGTGTCCATCAGTCAGCCAACACAGGTCAGAGTGACCAGAATCACTGGTGTCACAGACAGCCAGCCACACAGGACAGGAGTGGAGACACAGTAGCACTGTGTCAACTACCATCAGACAGTCAAACAGGACAGGAGTGAACCAGTAGCACTTGTGTTACCGGGACAAACCACACAGGACAGGAGTGACCATAAGCACTGTGTCATCAACAGACAGTCACATGGACAGGACAGGAGTGACCAGCAGCCCTGTGTCACCAGCCAGTCACACAGAACAGGAGTGACCAGTAGCACTGCGACACCAGACAGACACCATACAGGACAGGAGACCAGTGCACTGTGCATCCCACAACCCACACAGACAGGAGTGACCAGTAGCACTGTGTCAGCAGACAGCCAGCCACACAGGACAGGAGTTACCCAGTAGCACTGTTGTCCACCAGTACAGACAGTCACACAGGAGACCGGAGTGACCATAAGCACATGTGTCACCAGACAGCCAGTCACACAGGACAGGAGTGACCAGTAGCACGTGGTCATCAGACAGCCACACAGGACAGGAGTAGACCAGTAGCACAGTTTCATCAGTCATCCACACCAGGACAGAGTTGACCAGTAGCACTGTGTCAAGCAAGACAGCCAGCCACACAGTACAAGTAACCAGTAGCACTGTGTCACCAGACAGACAGTCACAAACACTAGAGGACAGGAGTACCATACACTTGTGTCCATCAGACAGACATCACACAGGAACAGGATTGACCAGCATCACTGTGTCATCAGACAGACAGTACACACAGGACAGGATGACCAGCAGCACTGTGTCCACCAGCCAGTCCACACAGACAGGATAGACCAGTAGCACTGCGTCACCAGACCAGACAGCCATACAGGACAGGAGAGACCAGTAGCACTGTGTCATCCCACAGCCACACAGGACAGGAGTGACCATGTAGCACTGAGTCAGCCAGACAGACAGTCACACAGGAAAGGAGTGACCATACACTGTGTCATCATACAGACAGCCACACAGGTCAGGAGTGACCAGTAGCACTGTGTCACCAGACAGACAGTCCACAGGACAGGAGAGACACAAGTAGCACTGTGTCATCAGACATACAAGTCACACAGGACAGGCGTGACCAGTAGCACTGTGTCACATACAGTCACACAGGACAGGAGTGACCAGAAGCACTGTTCACCAACATTCACACAGGACGAGTGACCAGTAGCACTTGTCATCAGACAGACGGCCACACAGGACAGGAGTGACCAGTAGCACTGTGTCATCAGACAGCCGCCACACAGGGCAGGAAGTGACCAGTAAGCACTGAGGTTATCAGACAGACCAGTCACACAGGACAGGATTGACCAAAGCACTGTGTCATCAGACAGACAGTCACACAGGACAGGAGTGACCCAGTAGCACTGAGTGTCATCAGAAAGCCAACACAGGAACAAGGAGTGACCAGAAGCACTGTGTCAATCAACAGACAGCCACACAGGACAGGAGTGAACCAGTACACAGAGCCACCAATCAGACAGCACACAGGACATGAGAGACCAGTAGCACTGTGTACATCAGACAGCCACAACATGACATGAAGTGAACCATAGCACTGAGTCATCAAGACAGCCAACAGGACAGGAGTTACCATTAACACTGTGTCACAATAGACAGCCACACAGGACAGGAGAGCCAGTAGCACTGTGTCACCAGACAGACAGCCACACAGGACAGGAGTGACGGCAGTAGCACAGTGTCATCAGACACCACACGGATGACGAGGAGTGACCAGTAGCACTGTGTCATCAAGACGCCACACAGGACAGGAAGTGGACCATTTCATGTGTCACCAGACATCCACACAGACAGGAATTTGACCAGTGAGCACTGTTGTATCAACAGTCACACAGGACAGGAGTGACCCAGTAGCACTGTGACATCAGACAGACAGCCACACAGGACAGGAGTGACCAGTAGCACTGTGTCACCATAACAGTCACACAACAAGACAGGAGTGACCATATCACTGTCTACAAGACCAGTCACACAGGACAGAGTGACACAGTAGCACGGTGACATCAGACAAGTCACACAGGACAGGGGAGGGGATGACATAGCAACCCGTGTCATCATACAGTCACAAGGAACCGGAGAGTACCAGTATCACAGTGGTCAATCGACAGCCAGCCACACAGGACAGAGTGACGCAGTAGCACAGTGTCATCAGAACAGTCACACAGGACAGGATAGACCAGTAGCACTGTGTCTATCAGACAGTCACAACAGGACAGTAGTGACCAGTAGCACTGTGTCACCCGACAGACAAGCCCACACAGGACAGAGAGACCATAGCACTGTGTCATCAGACAGTCAGACACAGGAGAGAAGATGACCAGTAACACTGTGTCAGTCAGACAGCCAGTCACATCACCACACAATTCCCAATCCCACACACAAGCAATCACAGTCTTCACACACATCTCCATAATCACATAACAAATGAAAACCCTAATAACCAACGTCTTATTTGTCAGAACAGAAAATGTTTTAATATACTATCTGAAGTCAGTAAGAGATAAGTGATCAATTAAAAAACATCATCCGCATCACAGCTGCTGGCTGTAACATTTTTAACAATAGAAAACCCCTTATAATTCAACCAATGAGAACACGATGCATGAAGCTCCCACACACTATTAGTACCTGTTTTCACATCAAGGCATGGGAGGTCCCACGATAAACGACGGTAGCAAGCCGTAGGAAGCACGCACAACAGACTGGCAACGTATGGCTGCCACTTCCAGCATTTTTCCCAGAACTGAGCCCGAAGGTATTCTGTAAAAACAGCACATCCAATCAGAATGGGCAAAGCTCAGATGTTGCAACTCGACAGCTATGTGTGTGTGACTGTGTGTGAGTGTTGTGTGTGTGTGTGTGTGTGTGTGTGTGTGCGAGTGTGTATGAGTGAGTGAGTGAGTGAGTGAGGTGTGTGTGTGTGTGTGTGTGTGTGTGTGTGTGTGTGTGTGTGTTGTGTGTGTGTGTGTGTGTGTGTGTGTGTGTGTGTGTGTGTGTGTGTGTGTGTGTGTGTGTGTGTGTGTGCGTGTGAGAAAGACAGAGAGAGAGAGTGAAAGAGAGAAAGTGAAAGAGACCCAGCGGCTGTGGCAAAGTGGTTTGCATTGTGGACACCTGGCTGGGAGGTTGTGGATTTTGATTTCCATCAGAGCCATGTGGGATTTTTCTGTCCTGACATGCTCCTACCCAGAGTTGAGTTTCCTACAGGCTCAATAGGGAAGACTGGAATCACACAGTCGAGTTTTATCCTCTAAATGGATGCGTATCTGAGAGTTTTGCTCAAATTTCATGACCAAACTGCAGGTGTCTGTATCTCTTGGCCTACCTGACACCAAGATATATTATGAAAGTAAGCATAGAATACAGCCCTATCATGCAGTCTCAGGCTGGAATGGAAATCCAAAGCATCATCTTCATGATCCTTGTTCACACTGACAGACCTGCCAACCATTACGCATTTCGCGTAATATATTATGCCCAAGTGATAATTCTTACGCATTTAGCCAAAAAATTACGCATTGAAAGTTTTCAACAACAACAAAAACGGACTAAAAAATCGGCTTATGTACAGACACGCACGGCGCCGTGCGTATAACCAGTAATCTTCAAGAAGCGTTTCTGGTCATGCGCAGTTCGTTTCACCATCTTTACCATTCAGCGAAGTTGGCGTCCTTTTGAAGTTTTAGCTACGAAAATGTCGAAACATGGAGTAGAAAGTTTGGACAAGATGCGACAAAGAAAAAGCTTGGTCAAAAGTTCCGAAAAGAATACTCGGAAAAGTTCCCCTGCATACGACCTTCGGCTAAAGGTGTAAATTGTGCACGGTGTACCACTTGCGAGTCGGACTTAACAATTTCCCATGGCGGGATGGTGGATGTGAAGCGTCACCTTGAGTCACGCAAGCACATCGATTCCTCTAACGCGCCAAATTCTTCCAGCATCACACAGTTTTTTTCAGACTGTAGACACCTCAAAAGAGGATGAAATTAGGAAAAGGTGATTCGGGCTGAAGCATTGGTGGCCGATTTTTCATCGAGCACAACATCGCTCTTAGCGCAGCCGACCATGCATCCCAGCTTTTAAAGAAGCGTTCTCAGATTCGGAGATCGCCAAACAGTTCAAGAGCGGTCGAACAAAGACAACACACATTGTAAGGACCCTTCTCATGGAAGCCTAAACTGCTGCTGCATCTCGACTGCAGAATGGACGTTGTGTGTGGGGACTGATGGAAGTCAGGAAGGGGGGGGGGGGGGGGGGGGGGGGGGGGGGGGGAGACAAATTCTTTCCTGGGGTGGTGCGATACTTAAAAAAATGACACAATCGCCACTGAGCTGATAGCCAACCCCACATGCACAGAATCAGCAACAGGGGAGAACATTTTTTAGGTTATATGTTTTCTTAATTTCATGTTCCCAGTTTCTCCATCCTCGAACTCCCCCCCTCCCCCTCCACTCCCCCCCTCCCCCCCTCCTTAAGTCCAAATCTTTGCCAAGTCATTACCATCAAGACAGTTGAGTTGTTGGCCTGCGCTTGTTTTTTTCCCCCACTATTAGATTGTTCGTCTATGTTTTTGTCTGACCTTATTCAAGTTTAAAAGGCTGTGCCAGTCTTGAATAAAAGTTACTTTGTGTTAGGTTTCCTTATGGGAGCAAATGTTACCCCACTTGTTTACTGTTTATTGTTTACTGTTCCCTGCCTCATTTCATTTCCAATTTTTTAGGTTGTTTCTGGCGCTGGCGAACTATCAAGCCTTGGTGTGCCATGCCATGATGGTTTTGGGGATTTGTGTGTGTTTCCAGTGTATTCTACATTTTCATAATTTGTAAAGATTTCTTGTGACACTTAAAAGAAAAGCTTTTTTTTGAAGAAAAGTAAAGTTCACAAAAATTGCGAGAACAATTTCATCGCATCATGTTTGTTTAAAAAGGTAAATGTCGCGCTTGATTACTCTTAGCTCTCATTGGTCTCTTAGGGGGTTGGCAGGTCTGCACTGAATCATCATTAAAAAAAAGAAGTCTCAAATTCTATGGCCCTTCATGCCCCACACTCATGGTAACCTAATTTTCCGATGTCCTTTCTGCATCTATGGTCTTGGTTTGATTCCACTGGGGTCACCAGTATTGGTAAATTCAGGGGGACTGTTGATGGAAGGAGGTGGTGGCACTATCCAGAGGAGAGCTCACTCATGCCGGCTCCACAACTAAACAATAATTGTCATCAGTGGAAGGGTTAATAGGTGGTGTTCTGCCTATGTTGGATCAGAACAGACACCAACGAACACCACAGAAGTGACGAGGCAGCAGTGCAGTTTCTCCTCTGGTGGGTTGCCTCTTTTCGAAATGACACTGTTCCTTATGGATTGCCGTGCTGGGCTGTGGAAGGATGGGCTGGGCTGTGGCTGTGCTGAGCCATACTGACAGTGGACCAGGCTCACTCTGTGCTGAGCCATACTGACAGTGGACCACACTCATTCACTTTGTGCTGAGCCATACTGACAGTGGACCAGGCACACTCTGTGCTGAGCCATACTGACAGTGGACCAGGCTCACTCTGTGCTGAGCCATACTGACAGTGGACCAGACTCACTCACTCTGTGCTGAGCCATATTGACAGTGGACCACACTCACTCACTCTGTACTGAGCCATACTGACAGTGGACCACACTCACTCTGTGCTGAGCCATATTGACAGGGGAAACCACACTCACTCTGTGCTGAGCCATACTGACAGTGGACCACACTCACTCTGTGCTGAGCCATACTGACAGTGACCACACTCACTCTGTGCTGAGCCATACTGACAGTGGACCACACACCACTCACTCTATGCTGAGCCATACTGACAGTGGACCACACTCACTCTGTGCTGAGCCATACTGACAGTGGACCACACTCACTCTGTGCTGAGCCCATACTGACAGTGGACCAGACTCACTCTGTGCTGAGCCATACTGACAGTGGACAACACTCACTCTGTGCAGAGCCATACTGACAGTGGACCACACTCATTCACTCTGTGCTGAGCCATACTGACAGTGGTCCACACTCACTCACTCTGTGCTGACCATACTGACAGTGAACCAGACTCACTCACTCTGTGCTGAGCCATACTGACAGGGGACCAGACTCACTCACTCTGTGCTGAGCCATACTGACAGTGGACCACACTCACTCTGTCTGAGCCATACTGACTGTGGACCACACTCACTCTGTGCTGAGCCATACTGACAGTGGACCAGACTCATTCACTCTGTGCTGAGCCATACTGACAGTGGACCACACTCACTCTGTGCTGAGCCATACTGACAGTAAACCACACTCATTCACTCTGTGCTGAGCCATACTGACAGTGGACCACACTCACTCTGTGCTGATCCATAACTGACAGTGGACCACACTCATTCACTCTGTGCTGAGCCAAACTGACAGTGACCACACTCACTCTGTCTGAGCCATACGACAGTGGACCATACTCACTCACTCTGTGCTGAGCCATACTGACAGTGGACCAGACTCATTCACTCTGTGCTGAGCCATACTGACAGTGGACCACACTCACTCTGTGCTGAGCCATATTGACAGTGGACCACACTCCTCTGTGCTGAGCCATACTGACAGTGGACCACACTCA
>JAFLJL010013736.1:0-59720 GCA_018398815.1 Conus ventricosus | reverse complement strand
AAAAAAAAAAGAAAAAAAAGGGAATGGGGGGGGGGGTGGTGGTGTTGGAGTGGTGAGGGTATGGGTATTTAAACTTGTAGAACTTGTATTTACATGGTGGAGCTTCCATATAAATTTGCGCTCTCACGAATGCGCGTACGCGCGCTTGTATTCACGCGCGCGCACACACACACACACACACACTATCCCACACACACACACTTATACACACGCACACACGCTCACACACACACACACACACACACACACACACACACACACACACACACACACACGAGAGAGAGAGAGAGAGAGAGAGAGAGAGAGAGAGAGAGAGAGAGAGAGAGAGAGAGAGAGTGGGCATGGAGAAGGGTGAGGTGAGGTGCTACAGAGTGGAGGGGCAGATGACTTTTCTGTCCTAGGCCCTAACCCAGTAGAAAACTAATAACGGATGATTGCTGAGGACAGACAACGCCACACCGAAGAAGAGATAGCAGTGAAGATAACTTACCATGTAGTCTAGCAGAAAAGCTTCCAATTAATAGGTCTTCACTCCTTCCATTCCCCGCCTTCCAACCCATAAATTCACGGGCCACTTTCCTCCTTTCCACCATCAGGAACGCTTCTTGCCACTGTTGATCATCTCCACTCTTGTCAAGGCACAAGCTCTCTGTGTTAACAGGTCCATCATTAATCTTTTCATGCCGGCGGAATCAGCGTTGTTCTTCTCGTGACGATCCCCACGGCGTCTTTTCAACGGTGACTGCAGGAGTCAGAACGAAGCAGCACACCATCCGTTCCGGGAGAGGACCCTGAAGTAGGCAGCCATACGGGACTTGGCGCTTATTGCTTGAGGCGCGGTGATTAGCGACGACAGATCCAGAAAGGGTATGGAGTGGCTCCACCCCCCCCCCCCCCCCCCCCCCCCACCCACCCCTCCCTCCTCCAACCCCGGTTGTCAGTAATTTCCAACGCTCGTAATTTATCTTCGACACATTCAGACTTGATGCGCTGGTAAAATAAGTAGGCTAAGTACTTGTGAGGAGGAGAGGGGTGGTGGTGGGGTGGTGGTGATAGGGAGGGCGAAGACCGGGAGGGAAAAGTACAAAACTAAAGCACACATTGAGTGTGGTTCAGGGCATGTTGTGTGTGTGTGTGTGTGTGTGTGTGTGTGTGTGTGTGTGTGTGTGTGTGTGTGTGTGTGTGCGTGTGTGTCTGTGTCTGTCTGTCTGTCTGTCTGTGACTGTGTCTGTGTATCCAGTATGGTTTGGGGTGATTTTGTTTTATTTAAGTAAGTTCAGTTTTCTATTCCTATTTCATTTTCAATTTTGTATTTAATTTTCAAATTCTCGGCATAGAACATATATCTGTCCCTCTGTCTGCTCACCTGCTTTCATCACTACAGGTCTGAGTAAGAGAAACGTCTTGCTTATTGAGACAACAGCAAAGAATCTACTAACTGAGCCAGCGGATTTCACCTGGACATTTTCACCTTTGAATGATGTGTAGGTAAGGACCCCACTACAAACCAACCTGTCAGGTGGGATGATAGTCTTCCACTCCCACTGCCCATGTATCGATGCAGAATAGTACTTTTAATACAAACTGTATCACCACCTTCTGTGCTTGTAATTTCCGCTTTTATGTTACTCTCTTTGACTCTACTCTGTGTGCGTGCGTGCGTGCGTGCGTGCGTGCGTGTGTGTGTGTGTTGTCTCTCCTCACTATCGTCCACTACTTTTCTTCCTTATGGTCCTTTAGTCTGTTACTGTTTTAGAAAGCCTTACATACTTCTTTGTCTGTTCATGATTCATAACATGCCAGGCTTTTGTTGCAGTCTGATTCAGCTGGCAAACTCTCCTGACTGGACACTAGCTGTCCATTGTTGAGGTGTCCGTTTGCCCAGGTGCCTTTCTGGTTTTATTTTATTTGTTTTTATTTGCTTATTGATTCAATTTCATTTTATTTCATCTTGCATTTGATTTTTTTTAACCTTTTTTGTAAACTGGGATGATGAATTAAGCAGAATGGCTATCTCCCTCAGCATGGCATGGGTTGTTGTTTTTTTTATTCACCGTAAGGGGGCCAATGGTTCAGCCACTGATTTGTGGTGATGTATTTATCACGGCACGAATTCTTTTGTTTAATTTAGTTTTGCTACCAGTATCATTTGTTATAACTGATATAGGTATGTCTTTACTGGAATTTTCCCTTTTCACAATGGGACCTTTCTTGCCATATGTGGTGACAGCCCTGAAAAGGCCCTGTCACCAGTCATCAATATCGGCTGAAGAGAGGTGGCCTGTAGTTTGGCATACCCATCCTGTTGTATCCTAAAGTTCATCAGCAGCAGCACTATTCTGTTTGCAGGAAGGTCTTTGGGTCAATGAACGCTGAAGCCGAGGTGGGGGTACTCGTGTCTTTTTTTTTTTTTTTTCACTTCCACCTTCCCCCTTCCTCTTCCCCCATCCCCCCCCCCCCCCCCAGCATTCTCTCCCCATCATCTCCCCCATCCCGCATCCACACACATACTTCCTCCGCCCTAAACCTGCCCTCCCTCATCCCACTACTACAATGTTAGTGTGTCGGGATGGTGTGGGGGTGAAAGGTGAATATGGGGATGTGGGGGGGGGGGGGTGGTGGGGTAAGGAAGAGAGAGAGAGGGGGGGGGGGGGTGGAAGCAGCAAGAAATTAGGGTTGAGGGGTAAGAAAGCACAGGCAGTGTGGAGCTACAAGGGGAAGGAATTCCTCCAGTAAATGAAGGTGACTGGAAAGTCGAGATAGTAGTTTGCCATGTCATGAGGCTGCACACCTTGAGCGGCCAAGAATGAGAATCCCGACTGCTTCATTACCAATCAGAGGTAGTCACTATCTTTCGTGCATGGGAAAGGATCGTAGCTGAACATGATTGGAAAGGGTTTGGGATCTCGACGTTTAAAAACGCTATGTTGATCGGTAGGATGGAAGATAACGTGGATTAAACACGGAGAGAAGCAGATCCGAGAGAAGGAGAGAACAGGAAAACACCGATTCTAACTCACCCTAGCCCTCACCTAGGTTCGGCTAGGCGACCTAGAATCGGTGTTTTCCTGTTCTCTGACAAGTAAGACTTCAATAACCAAAAAATAACGATTATCTACAAACATACATACTGTGTAGGATTATTCGTTTCAATACTAATTTACTAAACTTTTCAGAGAGTAACGTAGGGAAAGCAGCCATACTGAACACGCCTCATAGAGTAACGTAGGGGAAAAGCAGCCGTGGCTGAACGCGCCCATATACAAACGGCGGTGCTGGTGCACTAGGCTATCCGATTACTTACTACGCGGCGCGTTAATTACAGCGTGGGGTTGTCAGCAAGAGAGAGGCGCTCTATTCAGCCAAAGCCCGTTAAGGTCAAGTTGTCCTCAGAGCAACGTGTGGCAAAGGATTGCTTGTGGTTTTAAATAATATTTTCATTTAGACAAGGAGGAGAGACCAGTCTCGGAGCCATAGACATACGTGTTCTGCGTTTCACAAAATACGTGCGCACACACGCACACACACACACACACACACGAACACACACACGAACACACACACACACTATTTATATTAGTTCTCTGCATTTTCCTTCCACCGAAAGCCGGTTTGACAAAGTGTTTCTTTCTGCTGTACATTCATCTATAATAAATAGTGTCTGCGGTTTAAGTTAGCCGGTCGCTCAGCCTGCTGACAAACTGTGAGGCCAAAAAATCAATACCGCCACACCTCCTCCCTCTCTTTTTCCCCTCCTCTTTCACACCCACTCCCTCCCGCCCAGCCTGCCCCATTACAACATATACATCAGCCTTCTAGAACCCTCACTTCCGTTCCCACGCTGAACTTGGAAGAGGTCGCTTCTCTTTTCAGTACTGTCAACTCTGTCAGGGCGGTGTCAATGACCCTGCTCTGCCACGTCAACACTACCGCAGGCCCGACAAGCGTAGGCTTACGGGCGCTCACATGACCACACATTCTTCTACTGACTCCCGGACTAGCAGGACGCGTTTACTGTGCTGTGTGCTTGGCTGTTTTATTCTAAAATGGCGAACCGTTTACCGGAGGACAGAATTGTGCTATTCAAGATCACAAGTTTTACTTTAACTGCATGTTAGAGTATTTGTCGAAAAAGAATCAGGTGAAGCATGTTCTTTACCAGTTAAACCGAAAAGAAGTATTGCTTTCCTAGAGGATGGAGAAAAAGAAAAAAGTGAACCGACTGCTTTGGAAATGAACGACTATCTTCAAGGTTTGTTGGTTTCAAGGAAATGAAAATGTTGAAGGCAATATTGTTGACCAAGATATAGACAATTTCAATAGGTTTTGACTATCGATGAGATGGCTCCTTATCTAAGAAATGGCGCTGCATTGTTGAAAGTTGGCCGAAGCAAAACAATTCATCACGCGTTGATTGTTGGCCGCTGGCTTGAGACAGCTAAAGTCATGTTTAAAAAACAAAAAACGCATCAAACATGGCGTTTCATTTCTTAAAGCGGAGGTGAACATGTCTGATTCGTATGCTAGAAAACTTATTCAACTTTCTGGGTGTTTTTATAACTATCCTAAATTTCACAAGCTAGGAAATCAGTATAAATGAACTGTGTAGCAAACGCCAAACCATTATTAGGCTTATGCAACAGAATAACGATTTTCGGAGGCTCTGGCAAGAATAGATAGGGTTAGGCAGACCTTAGTACATCTACCAGTATGGAGAGGAGTAGTGTGTGCCAGCACTATCTTCATATAAATGCTCCAAATATACAATGACGGATGTACTACTTCTGGCGATTAGAGCTGCCATAAAAGCTCGGCTACAGCAGTAACTGCTGTAACTCTGCCAAAGCCAGTTGCAAGCCTGGTTGAAAAAAGAGGAGCACAGCAGCAAACTAGGCCAAACGACCCTACTGTGATCGCTTGCTGCCAATGACGTCAGCACGGAGCACCTGCAAAGCTCAGCGGCAAACTAGGCCAAACGACCCTACTGTGATCACTTGGCCCACAAAGCGCGCCTGCAAAGCTCAGCGGCAAACTAGGCCAAACGACCCCACTGTAATCACTTGGCCTAGTTGATTGAGGTTCGCGCAGGACACAACCTGTTTAGTCACCAAGCAAGAAGTGGCCCTAGTAGTTCCACTTCTTGTTTGTTTGTTGGTGTTTGTGTGTTTTGTCCTACCCCACGCATGCACCCCCCACCCCACACCCCCACCCCACGCATGCACCCCCCACCCCACACCCCCACCCCACGCATGCACATCCCCCACCCCACACCCCCACCCCACGCATGCACACCCCCCACCCCACACCCCCACCCCACGCATGCACTCAAGTCACTTCTAAGTCTTACCAAGTTGTCCTCAAGTCATCCACAAGTTGTCCCTCAAGTCATCCTTAAGTCACCCCAAGTCACTTCTAAGTTCTTACTCAAGTTGTCCTCAAGTCATCCTCAAGTCATCCTGAAGTCATCCTCAAGTCATCCACAAGTTCTTACCCAAGTTATCCTCAAGTTATTCTTAAGTCACTTCTAAGTTCTTATTCAAGCTGTCCTCAAGTCATCCTCAAGTTCTTACCAATTAACCTAAGATCATAACTAAGTCATCCTCTAAGTACAACCAAGTTCTTATTCAAGTTATCTTATAATTATTAAAAAAAATACAATCTATGTTTTTGTCTTAAATAGTAATGTCTAATATAGTACACACACGCCTCAAAAAACGCGCCATCGCTGAGAATATCTTGCTCAGCGTTCTCTGCGCAAGATCGGTCAGCATAAATCTTAATGAAGTTCTTACATCCTAAGCAACCGCATGATTACCAATTCTGGTCTATGGAAATGTCTTTTATAGACTCCATGTCTTTATTCATTGACTTTATCATTTTATAATACGCCATGATCTATTTTTATAAAAAAAATTTAAAATTAAGTTCTTAAAATATTATTCCATCTGAAATGGATCAAAATGATCTTTTGTTATTGGCGGTGCTGGCGTGCTGTTGTTTTTTGTATTTAGCGGTTCAGATTTTTTTGATTGCTTTTGTTTTGGCTGCCATTGTTTATATATTTTATAACAGTAATAACCGCCCCCAGCAGCAGCAAGGGCGCCAAAAATGGCAACAGTTTAAGTTCAATATTCCATGAAGACTTTGGCGCTGTAGGTCTTGAATCACATGGAGTTTTTATAGCTGGCATTGAATCAACTTGTTCGTGGCGTTGGCGGTGTTATGTTTTCATTATGAGCTATATTTTGTAACATTAATTTTTTTTTGTCTGTTCCACTCCGCTAATCTTTTTCCCTGCTTCAACACGCCCAGGATGAGGTGTTTTACTGGTCACTTTCTCGACTTGATTCAATGTTTTCTGATTCAGGTTTCCTGATTCTGCTGATTTTCTGGCTCGGTCATTTTGAAGGGAAATAAAATCTATATGATTAAAAGTTATTAATCCCATGATTAATGGCGATAACAATGTTCCAAATCTGTAGTATAGATCACATCCTAGAGACTCTATGACTTTGTTAAAACTGGATCCTGCGTTAAATCATACGTAAGATCTTGTTCAGAATCAATGGGAGCAAATCTACTGACTATTTAGTGTACAAACTAAGAACCGTTTGCCCAACGCTTTTTACCATTCTCGACCCCAACTGCGCCTCATACCTGTTATGATACTTTATAATGTCTTGTGGCGACATCTGTTGAAATCTGTTCAATGCTGAATTCAGTTCCGAGGAACTGTTTTGTTTTTTCCACACGCCGCCAAAGAATACAACCTCTCCTTTTGGGGCATAACAGCTTGGCCATCAACTTGGTCATTCATAAGTTCAGGAAGGTTTAGGCTGCCCTGTAGCTGTAGTAGATCATCACTGTTCATGTTTTTTATTAATTATAATTATTTTATTTTCTAAAAATGAGCACCGAAAAAACTGTTGCCAACCTTGTATACCATTTTGCTGTTATTGGAGGTCTAAGTGTAGATACTCAATGCTTGGTAAAAGCCTGTTAAGAATTAAACCAGCAGATCTTGGCAAACTAGACTTGAGGATTCAGCAAAGCTAATTGCTATCATTGCAGCTTCGTTTGCCACGGAAGATTTTCTAGTCAAGCAAGGAATAATTCCAGACAGTATAAATATGTAAATAAAAAATACATTTATAAAAAATGGCTTCACTCGTAATGATGATAGGCGGCGCTGTGGTGAATGCGCTTGCTTTTAGCGGTAGTAATTACGCATTTAGTACACTACGGGATGAAGGCGAGAGAAAAGACATAACAAAGCTGTGGAGCAACTAGCTGCAGCACAAGATCACTATGAAAAGCAAGAATGAGCAGTTAGATTTTATTAATAACACACTGAAAAAACAGGGCATGCAGCTTACACGTTTAAAGATGTTGATCAAGCGATAAAAGAATATTATCTTGTAACAGGCAAACCAATCGAGGCATTGCCCCCACCAAAATTCAGCGCCTTTTATCAACCATCAGAAAAACAAAAGATGCAAGAAATCGGTTTATTGTCTTTGGTATGACCGTTTGTGTATTTGTTGCGCATAATATTGCTGAATAAAAATGAACAAAATCTATTATTCACCAAAAGGATATTGGAAGGGAATCACGGCAATTAAAAAGCTAAGCCAAGCGGCAGTGTCAGTGAACAAACAGCAAAGGAATGGTTATCTAAACAAGCGATTTGGCAAATTTATTACCTGCGCCTAGACGAATACAGAGACCACACTTTGTGAATACAACTCCAACGACACCCATCAAATGGACCTTCTATATTTACCCTCTGATACGATTAGACGAAAAGATTTAAGTACGCACTTACAGTCATTGACGTAGCTTCAAGATATAAGGATGCGGAACCATTAACACAAAAGAGTGCTTCTGCTGTTGCTGTTGCCATACAACTGATATACCAACGAGGCCCGCTAACTTATCCTCGCATGATTCAAGTCGATGATGGAAAAGAATTTAAAGGTCGAGTGAATCAATTATTGTTGAAACATAGAGTTACCATTAAAAGAGGCATCCCAGAGTTCACAGATCACAGCTTTAGTTGAAAACTTTAACAAACAGTTAGCTGAAAGACTTTTCTCCTACCAGTATCACAGAGAGCTGATTGACAATTCTCGCAACACAGAATGGGTTTAGAAGACTGCCCTCATTTTTGCGCACAAATGAATAATAAGAATTTAAAGGGTTAAAACCAGTACAAGCAATCAAAAAACAAACAATAAGATGTTGCTGAAGAGTCTTCATCCGGCAAACTATTACCGTTTGGTTTAAAAGTAAGGTACCTTTATTTACCGGGGGAAGCAGAAGGGACACTCGCATCAGGGCAACAGATCCAGTTTGGAGTGTTGATCCATATGAAAATAAAAAGAATTGTAAAAATGAATCCGCCCGTGTATTATTTACGAGAAACTGACACAACAAAACAACCAGCTCCTCAAAGATCTTTTGTGAAGGAAGAACTGCAGATAATCCCACCAGACACAGTTCCGCTTTAATTAATTACGTAAATATATTTGAGTTTAAAATGGAAGCTCAGAAGAAGTGCAGAACGAAACAAGAATGGTAAAGGAAGAGACCTTGAAAATGATACGGGAATCATTTCATGCGTGTAATGCTATTAAAGAAACATTTTCGGGGATTAATCAATGCATGCTAAATCATCCAGATCACCTACAACTCAAACCCCCAAATTGGGAAAAAGAATATCTTGAAATAATAAAAAAAATTCGAACGCGTCAAGCAAACATGAGAAAAGATTTAAATGAATTGGATGAAGCTATGATTGATCTTATAATAAAAGTTGATGAAAAATATAAACCCCCCTGTTTATGCGGTCCTCCAGTGCCCGATTGCATATGAAAACTCTGGATTAACAAACACACGTTTTGTGTTGTTCTATCTAATGACTTCTTTGTTACAACTGTTGTGTTGATCTCATGCAGATTAGATCGCAGTTTTACGTTGTCATGATGAAAAGTCTTATTGCCAAACAATGCTTCTTTGTAGTTGTCATGTGATATGTTTGACTGCACAACGCTGCGAGATATTCCCTTTGCTTTCTTTAATGATTTTCTCCTGGCTCGAAATACTGTACATTTTCGACCTTAAACCAATAAACTCCTTAATCACCCCTCCAGATAATTCATCCTTCATCTTTCCTAAAACCTTCTTATTAGTAATTGAATGCAAAGGCGAATCTTTAGGGTAATCGGATGTGTCGTACCATCCTGCATGCCCTTTAGCTACTTCTAATTCCATGTCTTTATAGATGTCTTCAGTAGGGATATCTATAACAAAACTATCTGTATCTGTGTAAAGCACTCTGGACTCAGGATACAGGGCTTAAAGTAGTCATAAAGAAATTCTAACATCAAAAGCTTTGATAATTCTAAAACAGTAAACCCAATAAAAACGGCTTATCCAATTTGACTTTCTTTTTTTTCATCATTATGCCAAAAAGCTGATCATGAAATCTTCTGAAGTCCTGATAATTAGGTTTTGAAGTCAGCTTAATTGCTTCGTTCTCTTTGGTGACCAATCTGACGTCTTTAACGTTTGTGCGGATCTCCATAGTCCTTTCCAAACAACTGTTGTTCATCACTTGAAAAAGTCTTTTTCTGAAGCATCTGCGGATTTAGTTCTGAGATCATGTGTTCTTCATGATGTATGGGTTTCTTGACCTGTTTCTGATCCAAGCATTATACGATGAACAGCTGTCAACTCAAACCATTCTTAAATAAAATTGTAGAAGTCTGTAATGACAGACATAATTTTTTTTTTGCCCCGAAGGGTTCGCACAAGTTATAGGTGGTTCCTGTTGGATTCATCTTTAGGCTTTCTGCAGCTAATGGTAGTCATTATGCAGGTCCATGGAGTTCATAGGATATTCAAATCAACTTCTAGAATTGAAACCCCCGCTGTTTATCAGGCGTTTAAACTGCCGAACCACCTTTAATGCTTTTTGGAATATTTTTCGGATCACCGCCTGTTTGTACATTTTAAAGTTACGTAATGAAGTGATTGTGCCATACCCAACCATACAGATTGTTTGCATCGAAATACATGAGATAGTTAGACCTTTTAACTGGATCATAATCATTCTAGGTATTTGTTTGTTTGCCTTTACATTACAGTAATGATGTTGACGCCATAACGAATTCCTCCACGAATCCGTTTCATCATCTGAATCGTCTTGGTAGGTCAACAATAAAGTCACTCTTAATCCAGTTAACTTTAAAGAAAGCGTCCCAACTCATCCCGGCGCAGAAATATAATGCGCGGATCCAGCTATAAATGTTTTCATGCAGGTCGTCCTATAATTTTCCAAAAATCCCGCCAAACAAACATATATCTGCCATCAAGTAGGAGTCATGATAGTCTCCCCCATTGTTTACACTCTAACTTTTGCCAGCGGCAGTCTTGAGCATGCTGGTAATCAGTATCACTGATGTCCTTTCCTCAAAGACTAGAAAAGAACGCGCCTTTAGGCGGAAGTGTATCTTCGTCAAACCTTTCCCAACTGTTCATGTTACCATGAAGGTAAACGCCCTTTCCTAACGAGAGGTTGGGTCAAAATACTTCCGTTATTGGCAGGACTTTAAGGACATATCTAGTGACCTCTAATGAACCCCTCATGTGTGCATAGAGTCCATAAAAAGACATGTTATTTAAATGAAACACATGTACTTTTCTGAATGACTGTGCGGATGCATGACACACCTGAAGGCTCGTCTACCTGCTTTCATTATAAGATGAGAGTCGTACCGCGCAAGTTAGAAAGAAGATGGGCAGCTTCCATTCTTTGGTTCAAAACTTTAGTTGAAGGATTGCATTTACTGTGTGCTGCTCCTCTGAACTTATCCACTAATGTGATCATGGCTCCTCTTACTGTTGGATTCGCTGCGTCGATGAGAGGCCTAACCCAACATCATAATCCAACAGTGATGGCTGAGTCATAATGTTGTTGGCTTCAGGCGTCATCATGATTTCAGAGAAAATCAGATTATAGAACAATCATTACGCACTTGCGGCATGCGCTGTAAAAAATCTTCTAGCCGCATCTGGTCCTCTATATATATTCTGGTGCTGAATGAACGCATCCCCGACCTGACAATAATGAATGCAAATGAAAAGATCTGATGATTACTCATTAAGACAGTTTTTGGAAGTTTCTGTGGGATTGGCCCTTCATAGAACAATACAGCCGACTTCGAAGTCTGCGTAAACTACGTATGGAGAATGTTTGGCAGTCCGTGTCCAGTTTCGTAAAAACTAACTTTACTGCCTTTCTGGGGTGTAATTATTCTGAATTAACAGTCAACTGGGCCGATACAAGGTTTCTTATGTTCAAGCGGCGGCTGGAACGGATTGCATTCTTGTTTAAACATTTTCTACAAATTGTTTATGCCCAATTTTGAAGTAGGGCCAATATCTACTCAGTGTGCGTATCAATGTGTAATGCGGGTATCCCCGCTGGTGAAAACATTAGTAGTAGTCAACATGATATTTGTCTGGCTCGCCAATCGTTGGACTGTTTTCTTGGACACTTTAATCGGCTGTAGATTTGTTTCTTCTTCTTCATCCCATGTGTAGACATTAACAGTTATTGGTTTGTTTTGTTCTTCAAACTGATCAATTTGGTCTATACCAACAGGCAAGACAAGACCCCACTAAAGTTTAAGATCATTGATGTAAGGGTGATAGTTAGACACTCTCTCTGCGTTTTTGCGGGCGTGATGCCAGCCTTGCGAGAACACACCAAATAAAACATTTGTCCGTCTGAATTCCCTTATGTTTAGAACTGCTCCGTTTTGTCGGACTACTGCTGGGGTAGCGAATGTAACCTTGCCTACAATCGTGCATACTTATCCTGTTTTAATCGGATCTCTAAAACTTCGCCCTCTGACCAGATCCAGAGCCTCTCATTTTGGCTTCCTTCAGGGCCACATCAAACCTGTGTGAAGCAGTTCGTCTGGCCCCAATCCGGGTGTTGAAGTCGTTATGAAAAGAATAGTCTGTTGTTAGGTAAGAGACTCAACTTCTAGATTTTTCTTCATTTATTGTAGATAGTCGATAATAACAGCTAACATTACATTAAAACTGGCGGACTATTGTTAGTTTACTTGGAACTTGAGAAATAGGCATGTACAACGCTTGCCCGTCACGTTTGCTGATCAAGTGACTTCTAAATCAATATCATTTAAAAAGCTCTTGACAAACGCTTCTTTCTCGAGCATTCCTTCAAACAATTCGTCTGGTCCGTCAATATCTTAGCCAGTTGAGTTTCTTTTCTAACTCAAAATCTGTAGTAAATTAAAAAAAATAATTAATCCGAATCAATAACAACGGGTCTTTTTTTGCTTGGACTCATAAACCTAAAGTATAAAACCCCTTTGGCGTTGTTTAATGTGAGCTGTTTAGAACAGAGTTTAAAGGTTCGTTTTACTTTTTTAAGCATCCTTTTTTATCTGCTCGGCGTCTGCTTGATAGAAAAACTTGTCCTCGCCTTTTCTTTGAAGATCTAACTTTTGTCTTTTATAGACATCAAAATCGGCCTTAAACGATTAAATTCTTCATCCGTGATTGTTTGAGTCAACTAGCGCTTTATTTATTGTCAGTTTGAACGAGCTAAGTGTTAGCTATTATTAGTTGAACCATGCTGTGGTGCTTTTGGAGTTAGTTTTTAATTTTTTGCTAGCAGCAACCTACAGCTAATTAACACAGGCCAAGAGCCAAAGACAAACCACCTAAGGTAAAGCCCGTGTGGCGCCTATGCCCGTGCAAGAGGCCAACACTCGTTCCTGCTGATAAGCACTTATAGGTCGATGCTGCCAGTATTAACAAAAAGTAACACATTACAGGCAGCAGAATAACTTCGTTTGGTTTTTGCTGTATTTTGAAAGGATCTTGCCTAGTTTATAGTGTTGGCATTTGTGTAATGTTTGTTGAATCTAAAGTTTTTAATGTTGGGGCTTTCTACTATCCCTTCTTTTGTCGCCTCTGGCGCTGTAGGCACATTTGATAAACCTGAACAGACATGCTTTTTAATAAAATCCAAATATTTTTAGTATTGGTATAACATTAAATCTGTTATCTTCAATATTCATCTGCGCATCATATATTAAAAACATATGTACATTAAGCGTTCTATCGGCTTCTCTTCTGTATTCAATTTGAATGTTTATTACGTCTCTCACAGTTCTCCTCTCCCGTTTCCATGTGGCAACTGATTATCCCTCTGTTGACATTTCAGGTCACATCCATAAACCGGTATTTCGTTGTTAAATAACATCAAGCCTAACATGTGAAATGTATATCTTAAGACACCAAGGTCAACTGTTGGATTTCTACACATCCCGCCTCCAAACAGTTTCTTAATTCTTCATCAAAATGCTGAAAGGGTTAAGCCCGCTAGCGTAGATTTTGGTTAGGACTACCGCTCAATCGAACATTATTGACTTTCGTTATTTTAGGATTAATAAACTTTTTCACTTCCTCTTTGAACGGTTCTTCAGCTTCACACAGCAATAAAATACCTTTAAGCGATCTTGCCTGCGACACTAAAACTAAAATCCATATGTGTCTGCCTGCTTCTGGGTATGTTTTGTATGATAATCACTCTTTCGTATTATATTGTCTAATTTTGACTGATATTGTCGCCATCACCTGCTAAATAAGGGTTGATAACAACGTCAAACTCTAACAGATGTCAGAAATGCTGTACTTGGCTTCGGTGGTCCTGATGACGATAACACGTTTGTATTCATAAAGTTAGTTTCATATGACAATCTTTCTTGTAATGCTCCTTGAAAGTATGGCGCATGCGCTTTTATCAGCTCAAAATCTAAGGGATAGGAAACGCGAGTTCCATACTCAAAATTTTACGCTACTACTTTTGCCTTCTTTAATATCGGCGGCGCCTATTCATGTTTTAGTGCTTCCTTCATTTTCGATTCTTGAAACGCAGATCACCCTTTCATTCCCCGTTAGCCATAGATCAAATAGGTAAAAATATGTCTGCATTGTGTAAAAGACAATATTCTTGCCCCTCAAGTGTTTAATAGAAATTTTCTAACGATTGCCGCGCCCCAAATTCTGGACAACTGTCTGTTTGTGTCTGTGTTGAAGCGAGTTCATTTTGGAAAGTAAGACGTGCAGAGCCTGGCAACAATGCACTTTCATCCGCTGCCTAGGTCTGGAAATTTAACAGTAAGGAATTTGATCGCATCAATAGTAGATGGATTATTTGAACAGTAATTATTCCGCATATTTCCCTTCACGCCAAAGGGCTCTTGTTTCAGTCTTCTATGCGGGTCAAGATCGAGCCATATGCTTGTGGACGATTTTTTTTAATAAAACAAAATAAAAAGTTAATTATTTAAAAATATGGCAGCATTGAAGATTAATATTATGATGTTTTAGATCCTGGAGACGACAGTAGTGAAATGACTCCTTTGGTACAAAAACATCGCTCTGTCTTCCACTTTTGCGGCGTGAATTAACAGAAGTAAGAGTCCTGGATCATTATACCAAAGTTTAGGCCAAGAACCTCCGAATTTTTATAGCCCCTAATGAATTTTGAAAGTAAAAGATGACCATTTGTTTGTGAGGAGCGACCCAAGGAGCAACTTTTCACGTACATCTAAACCAGACGCATCAAAGTTTTTAAAAAAAGTACAATTAGACAAAGGCTCAGTGTGAGCGAACAAAATCGCCTTGGCATTTCGAAACCAAAATTAGATAGGATGCAGTTTTTCTAAACTTCAAACCACTGCAGAACTCCCCCACAGCTTAACCAAATACAATAAACAGGAACTTAAAAATTAAATCATCAGCAGATGAAATAATAGAAGCAATAGAAAAGCACGAAACCAGTTTTTTTTTCAGAAGAAAAACAACGTTAAAAGAAAACAATTTAATGATTCCCCCATTGCCTATGCGGGAAATACGGGCCCTTGATCAATGCTTGTAAGAGCATCAGAGGCGAATTAACAAACAATTTAGCATAAACCTAGTGAACCTAGATGAGCATATAAAAAGAGAAAAAGAAAAACTCGTTTGCGGCTGATGACGCCAACTATAGGCATGATATTAAAGAAATAAATATCCCAAGACTAAAAGATCTTGAGCAAGAAAATATCAGCAAACTAGAAGTGTTTGTCTACTAACCGAAACAATTGCGAACTCAAGTGAGGCAGAATAAGAGAAACTATCCAAAGAATTTTTATATGAAAGACATACACCTAGCAGAACGAATACAACACTGTTTAGAGAGCAGGAGTCACATTAGCAAGCGTTATAACAGCCTTAGGATTTGCAATAAGAAACACTGGTGTTGGCTATTACAGGCGGCGGTGGTCAAAGTCCAGTGCCTCCACCACCGTCGCCTCCATCGCCGCCTGATAAATCAGGGGTAAAAAAACAGCTTGATCATCTGCGGATTTATTAAAAAAATTAGCCGGTAAAGCTATAGACTCTTTACCGGGTATATTAGGGGTTTGTTAGCTGGCTTTGTCTACTGCAAGCAAAGTAGTTGGCTTTATGGCCGAGCACTTATGGACATTATTCTCTTAATAGTTTGGGTAATTTTTAGTAAGATAAAGACCAAGTAATCCTAGGCCAGTTAATCCAAGAACAAGCGCTGTCTTTTCATATTCATGGTCATCGCGAACAAGCCCCGCGTCTTCAACGGTCTTCGGGCTTTGGGGCCACGGGATTGGATGACTTATTCTTGGGGGTCATCTTGTTTTTTTACTGCTTGCAATATTACTGGCTCAGAATTTATGTCGTTTTGTCCAACCTTCTGTTCATTTCCTGCAACAAGAATTTCATTGTTGTAGTTCATTATTGTTCCTACCTGGAGTCTGAGGTCAGAAGGTAGCATGTATAAACCAGTGCCCAACAGCAAGTCTACTTTTGATCTTGCGTATTGTAAAACATCTTGGTACCTTTTTATACTGAAGGGTAAATCAACTGTAGAATTAAGGGCATCCTCTAAATTTGCTAAGTATTGTTTTTTGTGCATCAAAGCCAGTAGAAGGATCAGTTATGCTCGATCTTGCCTGTGCTTGTGAACCTAGCAAACACCAAACGTAAGTACGAATAGAGTCCATTTATTCGTTTCTATTCCTGCTTTAGTTAGGCCCTTAGAAGTGTCTAAGATAAATGTTGTCCATGCTGTTTATGCCCCTTGCTCTATGGACCCAAGGTGAACAGCTGTGCCTGAAGAGAAAGATGTGTAAGGAGGATTCCAATCATACTTATACTTTCTGTGCACGCCCCAATAATAAGGGGTGCCTAAGCCATGATTAAGATCCGACTTTTGCCCTAAAGTCTGCCCTTGATGTTAATATTGAATTCGTTACAGATTCTTTTCAAAAGCCTTCATGTCTATTCTGTTGCTGAATGGATTAAACGTTTTGTCATTAGGTAATGGCGCTTGCAGTTCAGTCAAAATACGTCTGAAGGTGTAATAAAAATGAAATCTGTACACCGACCTCACCAAAGGATCAGGATGATTAAATGATCACATACGATACTCCACACCCATTGATGCACAAAACACAGCAAAGTTTAACTGGTTCTGATAAAACTGCATCGGATGACTGAACCACACTTTTGCGATGTAGTCTTTTTTAATAGGAGGGTTAAGATATCTGCTTAATGGAGTACTCACCTTTTTATGAAAGGCATCAGACTGAGTCACAGAAATGTCGAGGGTGTCATTGCTATATTTTTAAGTTTGTAGTGCGGCCCCAACAGAATATTTTGCATCTTTAGTATATTTGAACGCGCTCATTTTTATTTCGTTCAAAAAATGTTTGTAACAATAACAACTCAAGACCGTCCTTCGTTTTTAAGAGCATGCAGTTAAGAACGATTGCGGAACCAAAACGGTCGCGCTCCATGAAATATTCTACAAAGTCGTATGGTTTAATATACCAAATCCAAGGAGAATAATAAGATTAAAAAAGTTAATAATAGAGGCCAATTAGTTAGCCAGTTAACCATACCTGATGGTTATTACGGTTTGCTCGCTAAAGAAGCAATGAGTAACTTTGACATTGCTCTCAAACTTAACATGCGAATCTGAAAACAATGTTGACCTTCAAACCTGGAAGAAAAAGTAGGGTACTATTTTGATAAAGAGCTAGCTAAAATGTTAGGCTTTACAACTGCCGATCGGTCCGTTCATAGTTTTAGAGTTACTCAAACAAAACTACTTATGAGGAGAAAATCCGCTCGATCTTGCATTACATTCATTACTCTATGTTCATTTGGATGAGCTGAGCACTGAATGAAAACTTATATGATGGAAGGCCCTCAACTGTTTTAAGAGCTCTTTCCGTCAGGGAAAGCTGCATATTGCGATTATGAAATTATACAATTCCCTAATTTACAGTTTAAAAGATTAGTTTGTGGGGGGTCGGATCATTTAATATAAAAATCAAAGACAAAGCGGGAAAGTTGTGAAATGTGATAACCTGCACATTGTTTTGGAAATAAAATAATAAACTGTACTAAAAAATAATGTCGCGTGGACCAGAAGAACCGGAGTTACATTAGCGCCTGTAAGGTGTATAACCTTAAAAATTAAAAGACCTTGCAGACGTTGCGGACTTTGAACAGAACGGTGAGATGGGCGCTTTGTATGGTTTTGAGTACACTAAAGATGGTGATTATAAACGTAAAGAGGTGCCGACAACAAAAAGTTCCTAAACTAGAACAACTACGCAATGTAAAAGCAAATAATGCTGGCCAGTATGAATATAAAATAGTTCGAAAACCTGACCTCAAATGGCACTTAGAACCATATTTAGAATGGGACATAAAATTTGAATTCATAAGCCCATTTACATTTTTTTAGCGCCAAAAAAGTTTCAGAAAAGCACTCAACTCTGGCCCTTTACATGTAAGTCTTATGCCGGACGACAATAGTCGGAAAGAGATTGAAATAACGCCGTATGGAAAAAACAGTACATCCTCCACAGAAAAGAAACAGTTTCAAAGAAAGCTTCTACAAAATTACAGTTCTTTCCAAGCAGAAAATTAGGAGACACGTTCACAATAATATTTGAAATTTCTGTCTTTAAAGATGTGGAGAGGATGGGGTTGTGGGCGTTAGTGACGACCTTATAAAAGGAATTAATATTAGCTGGCAAAACTTAGACGTTAAACGCCTTAAAGTTATCATCGTCGTTCTTCACAATGGGGAGGATATTAAGGTCATAACAACAAGCAGCAAAATCAATGTTGACTTAAATAGAAACAATCTTACAGAACTGAATTGGATTAATCTTACACATTTAGGTCTCATAGGATTTTATTATACTGAACAAGTTCTAACAGAGAGTAGATAAACATAATAACTGAATTAGATTAAATCTGTTATAAAACTATGGAG
Organism: Conus ventricosus; assembly: GCA_018398815.1. Taxonomy (NCBI): domain Eukaryota; kingdom Metazoa; phylum Mollusca; class Gastropoda; order Neogastropoda; family Conidae; genus Conus; species Conus ventricosus. The sequence continues at coordinate 41,302 of JAFLJL010013736.1, read as the reverse complement.
CAGTTAAACTTTATGACAAAAACCCCTCATTGTTCATTAATTTGTGGACAAACTGGTTGTGGAAAACAATATTTATCCTCAACCTGTTACAAACAGTTTATCGTTATAATTTTAATCATATTGTGATTTTCTGTCCAACACTTAAATGAACAAAGCATATCATGATAGAAGGTTTATAGGACAGATGATAACATATTTTTAGTTGATCCCAGCAATAAACTGAGTGAATGTCTAGAACGCTTTTTATAATGGTTTGAGGGGAACGCAGACGCTATTTATTATAGATGACTGTTCAGCAGAAAAAGACATAGTTAAAAAGAGAAACACTTTGTCAAAACTGGCTTTCAGTGGAAGACATGCTGGAATAAGTGTGTGGATTTTATGTCAAAAATATAACTCAGTTTTAAAAGACTTTAGAGAGCAGTTAAAGACTGTAGTTTTATTTCACATGAAAGACAGAGATGCATTTGATGAATGTTTGCGTGAAAATGATGTTATTGAAAATGACCAGGAAAAACACAGGATTAAACAAAAACTGAAATCTGAAAAGTTTAGTAAATAGTATTAAAAACAGATAATCCTACACAGTATGTTTGTTTGTAAAAAATCGTTATTTTTTGTTATTGAAGTCTTACTTGTCAGAGAACAGGAAAACACCGATTCTAGGTCGCCCTAGCCCGAACCTAGGTGAGGGCTAGGGTGAGTTAGAATCGGTGTTTTCCTGTTCTCTACAGCAACACCAGCTACAAATCGTTTTGACCCAACACGCTCACAGCACACCAGCTACAAATCGTTTGACCCAACACACTCACTCACAGCACACCAGCTACAAATCGTTTTGACCCAACACACTCACTCACAGCACACCAGCTACAAATCGTTTTGACCCAACACACTCACTCACAGCACACCAGCTACAAATCGTTTTGACCCAACACACTCACAGCACACCAGCTACAAATCGTTTTTTACCCAACACCCACAGCACACCAGCTACAAATCGCTTTGACCCAACACGCTCACAGCACACCAGCTACAAATCGTTTTGACCCAACACGCTCACAGCACACCACTACAAATCGTTTGACCCAACACGCTCACAGCACACCAGCTACAAATCGTTTTGACCCAACACACTCACAGCACACCAGCTACAAATCGTTTTGACCCAACACGCTCACAGCACACCAGCTACAAATCGTTTTGACCCAACACGCTCACAGCACACCAGCTACAAATCGTTTTGAACCCAACACACTCACAGCACACCAGCTACACATCGTTTTGACCCAACACGCTCACAGCACACCAGCTACAAATCGTTTTGACCCGACACGCTCACAGCAACACCACTACAAATCTTGCCGCTGACGACAACCATTGGTCAGTGGTGCAGCCAGCGTGACTGAGTGTCTCCAGCGTGGAGGGTGTCACCACGTTCATCCACCAGTTGTCGCCCCTGAAGAGACGGAAACCTGCGACAGGAACTGGGCACCAACAGATGTCAGGTCCAGTCACCAGCACCACAGCCAGCCAGCCAGCCAACCAGCCAGTCAGCCAGCCAGCCAGCCAACCAGCCAGCCAGCCAGCCAGCCAGCCGGCCAGTCAACCAGCCAGCCAGCCGGCCAGCCAGCCAGCCAGGACAACGACAGCAGTCACTTGGGCAGGTGACCCGTCTCCACGAAGTTGTGGAGCCGCTGGATCTCCACCCCGGTCATGCCAAAGTCCTCCTTCAGCGTGTCTCGGGTCAGCTGCCGCAGCAGCTTGCCGTCAACTTGCTGATCGTGGAAGGTGTCCCCGTACTTGGCGGAGAGGTTGAGGCGGGCCAGCACTCGCTGCACGTCCTGCATGGTCCAGCTGTCCAGAGGCTTGTCCAGGGGCAGGGAGGGCTGGCCTTTGACCAGGGCGGTGTGTGGGCCCGTGGGCTGGGCTGGTGGGACCTGGACGGGAGAGAGAGAGAGAGAGAGAGAGAGAGAGAGAGAGAGAGAGAGAGAGAGAGGGGAGAGAGAGAGAGAGAGAGAGAGAGAGAGAGAGACAGACAGACAGACAGACAGACAGAGAGAGATGTATTGCTTTTCGTCTCTTTCTTTTGGTTAATTAGGTCATGTAGTATGTGATCTATGCAGTGCTTACCAGTATACTGCGGACAATTCAGACCTAGCACATCAGGACTGCTGTGCCTGTGGCGGTAATGTGGTAGTTCAGGGGCGCCTTAGCGGAAACCTCAACAGGTAACATCCCGTGGAATATCTTTATCTTTCCAAGAAATATAAACAGTCGACTTATTTCAAATATACCTATCTTCATTTTTCTTTGGCATTTTTGTAGGCATTTAGCTTCTTTTTTTTTAACGTATTCCTTTTTTTAACGTCAGCAAGACATTGATTGTTACTAGCAAATCAGGGCAGCGGTGCGTATGTTGGTAATGCGGGTTCGATTCCAATCAGAGTCATGTGGGATTTTTCTGCCCCGACTGGCTCCTACCCAGAGTTGAGTTTGCTGCGGACTCAGTTGGGAAGACTGGGACCACACAGTCGAGTTTCATCCACTTCATGGATGCGTCTCTGAGAGTGTTGCTCAAGTTTCCTGACCAACACCGCAGGTGTCTGTATTTCTCGGGCCTGGTTGACGCCGGGATATATTATGAAAGGAAGCGTAGAGTACAGCCCTGTCATGCAGTCTCAGACCGAAATAGAAATCCGTAACATCATCTCTATTATCCTCATTCTCATCGATCAGCATAAAAAAGTCTCAAATTCTGTGGCCCTTCATGCCCTGCTTTCATGGTGACCTCAGTTTCGATGTCCTCTCCTCGTGTGTGACCTTGGTTTGATTCCGTCGGGGTCACCGGTATCGGCGGGTCCATGGGGCTGTCGGTGGACGGACGTTGTGGCGCCCTCCAGACGGAAAGCTCACGAATGCTGGTTCCGCGACAAAGCAATTATTGTCGTCAGTACTGGGCCTAGTAGGTGGTGTCCTGCGTATGTTGGATCAGAACAGGCGCCACTGAACACCACCGAAGTGACTCGGCAGCAGTGCAGTGTCTCCTCCGGTGGGTTGCCTCGTAACGACTTGACATTGACTGCTCCCCCGTGGATGCCGGGGCTGCGGTGAGGCCGACCAGGGGGTCGGAATGAGCGGCGTGGGTGCACTGACATTGAGGTGGCACAGAAGTTGGGACAGAAAAAAAGAAGAAAAAAAAAGAGAAAAAAAAAAACAAAACCCAAAAAGTAAACGAACATAATCACTATTTTCAAGTCTGTGTCCGATATTGATGATCAGGTTTTGTGCTCCAGTCTTTTCTGAGAGACGATTGGGCTTGTGTTGAGCAAGACTTGTTTTCACGACTATTGGGATCGTATTGAGCAAGATGGCGTGCAAGGCTATTGGGCTTGTGTTGAGCAAGATGGCGTACACGGCAACTGGGCTTGTGTTGAGGAAGATGGCGTACAAGGCTACTGGGCTTGTGCTGAGCAAGATGGTGTACAAGGCTATTGGGCTTGTGTTGAGGAAGATGGCGTACAAGGCTACTGGGCTTGTGTTGAGGAAGATGGTGCACAAGGCTATTGGGCTTGTGTTGAGGAAGATGGTGCACAAGGCTATTGGGCTTGTGTTGAGGAAGATGGTGCACAAGGCTATTGGGCTTGTGTGGAGGAAGATGGCGTGCAAGGTTACTGGGCTTGTGTGGAGGAAGATGGTGCACAAGACTATCGGGTTGTGTTGAGGAAGATGGTGTACAAGGTTACTGGGCTTGTGTTGAGGAAGATGGTGCACAAGGTGTTTTTGAGCGACATTTCCGTCTCCTTGATGTCTGATATCGTTTCTGTTGACCTCACTTCAGACATTTACACTGACACTGAATTAAAAAACAAACAAACTGTGGCACTGGACTGGTAACAACTCCAGTTCGACATTTTTCTGGTAAAAAGTGTTGTACGCTCATTCTTAATAAGAATGGCACATGAGCTGTTTTACAGGTTCCGCTGTCCTCCATTTACATTAAAAGACTAATTACTTGCAGCCACACATTGTGAGACTGCATAGCCAGGGCCTACAACAGACAGGTACTAGTCTTCTGTGGGACCGTTATTCCTGTGCCTGAGGGAACTAAATGTCATTCAAAACAACATGTACGTGACTGTTCCCGCTGAGTATCCACAGCTTCAGCAGCTGAAGAAAAATACGAAATCGAACTGATGATACGCTTTTATCGTTGTTATGATGAGTAATCATCCTTTTTAATGTTCCACTACCTCATTTATGCATAAGCTGCATTGTCTCCAGTAAATCGACCTGTAACCACCTGTTCCCGAGGATAAGAAAAAAAGTAGGCCTGTTGTTCATGAAGCCCTACCGTATTATAATTCCAATAAAATAACCCACAAATGTTCTTAAATGACAGTTAGCTGAAACCCCTAGTCAGGTAAATAATGGGTTTCAACTGAGACATTACTGAAGACCACAACAGGATAGTTAACCTGAAAAATGTGTGTGGTTCACCAACAGCAACATGTACGTTACTACCATTTTTCTCAACAGGAAAATGACCAGTATCAAAGCTCTTCAGCTGTGCTGTGCACAAGAGAAACCAAAGTAGGAAAAGATATTGACATTGCCACAGATTGGTTTCAGCCTTTGCCATACAATAACATGCTGGTGCCCCAACATAGGCGTCACCAACATGTACGTGATGCGCATTTTACAAAACTAACCGAGACGTCACCAGGAAACACTTGCAGGCTCACGTGACCTCTTTCAAGCCCCACCATTTTGCAGAAAGAGCATCTGCTCACAGGAAGTAGGATAACTGGCTTTTACCCCTTCTCATAGTTACTTCAAAGGGGTTGACTACGTCTAAAAAGTATCTCAATCTACTTAGAAATATTTCTTTAGGCCTGACCGTCTTTATCAGTGTAAGTGACGTCAAAGAGTATGTCAGATCTAACAATCCTTTTATTTTCACTTTTCCTTGGCTGCGACAGATCTAAAAGAGCACAACATTTGCGTTACTGAAAGTAACGTGCATGTCTGAAGCTGGATGTCTTCAGTATTTTTTTTTCCACAGTGCTTTCCGAATGTCTCTTTTATTCAGTTTTAACCTCAGATATTTTTGAAACGCATGGGAATGCAGTTGGCGTAACTTGAGGGCACCCAGTTTTTCTTCTATGGTAATGGTCACTTTATCTGAATAGCCTCTTTTAGGAGGGAAAATCTAAAAATAAAAATTTACATCTTGCTGAGGTCCCATGTGTCATTAAAAAAAAAGAGAATGGGCGTGTAACGACAGGTCAGTAGACCATGGTGAACATGATACAGAGACAAAAATATCCTGCAGAGACAAAATATGCATTGAACACATCATAAGCACGTTCACCAATTAACGCGCACACATACACATACATGTTTCATAGACCTGAACTCTTCGAAGCACATGCAACAGCACACACACACACACACACACACTCACACACACTCACCTTGATAAGCGGAGCCAGTGCTTTCCCCTCCTCCACACGTGGCGCTGTACTCTGGCCCGGCCCCCCTCCCCCTCGCCCTCCCCCGCCCTGGAGGGTGGCGCTGGGAGCCTGGGGGTGGGGGCGGAGCAGACGGGGGCCACCACCGCCATCTGACTCAGGTTGACGTACATGTCTGCACACCCACGGCCCAGTGGTCAGCAACGCTGTCTGGCGCCTAGCGAGTCGCCGGTTCATGTTCACACCCCACCCACCCACCCCTAACGCAATCCACCCCCACCCCCACCCTCATCCCCCGGCTCGCCTGGTCAGGGAAATATGTGGCGAAACATGTGCGAATTATTTGGTCGGGTGGCGGGCTTAGGTGTGGTTAGGGTGAGAGGGGGGGGGGGGGGGGGGGGGGGCTTTTTTTTGGGGGGGGGGGGGGGGGGGGGGGGGGGTAAAGAGGTGGGGAAGAGGATATTACAAGTTTTTTATTTCCCAAAAGGTTTGTAAAGAGGGAATATGAGGAAACTATGATTTATTCTTGTTTAGCGAATGTGGGGTGGGGGTGGCGGTTGGAGGGGTGGGGGGGGGGGGGGTGGGAGGGGGCGAGGAAGGGATGGAGAGGGGAGTGAAGCATGACGCTCGTGTAGAGGTCGGGGTCGAATGCAGTACAACTTCGGCACAATGTGATGCGTGTATGTTCATGCTGACATGCGTCTATCACGATTTTTTTAAATTTTAGATCTCTCCCCTCCCTCCCTCCTCCGGAACCCTCTGGTTAAGACGCTTTTTTCTTTTTTAAACACGTAAGCTTCTGACAGGCGTGCCAACTTCCAAAAGATGAAATAAAATTTTAAAAAAGGACAAAATGATAAATGCGGTGGGGAGGAGCAAAAATAACAAGTGCAATGAAAAGAGGAGAGAGAAAAGCAGGAAGCGCTCTGGAGCGCCAGTTGCCACCGTCCATGACAGACCAGTTACTGTCAGATGTACTCTGCCCAAGTCTTCATCAGATTTCATCGTCCAATGACAGACCAGTTACTGTCAGATGTACTCTGCACAGTCTTCATCAGATTTCACGTCCAGTGACAGACATTACTGTCAGATGTACTCTGCCCAAGTCTTCATCAGGTTTCATGTTACGATGACTACTGGTGGACAAATCAGGAGTGTGTGTGTGTGTGTGGGGGGGGGGGGGGGGGGGGGGGGAGGGAGGGGGAGGGGCATTCTGAGATTTCCAGCGAAGCACAAACCAACCAACCAATCACCAACAAAAACAACAACAACAACAGCAACAACCAACAACAGCAACAATAGGAGATCAGCTGAAAGGACCACTGACATGCCCGTTATAGGGACTGACGGGGAAGGGATGGGACCACTGACATGCCCGTTATGGGGGACTGACGGGGAAGGGATGGGACACTGACATTCCTTGTGGGGACTGACAAGGAAGGGATGGGACCACTGACCATGCCCGTTGTGGGGACTAACAGGGGAGGGCATGGGACCACTGACATGCCCGTTGTGGGACTGACGGGGAAGGGATGGGACCACTGACATCCCGTTGTGGGGACTGACGGGGAAGGGATGGGACCACTGACATGCCCTTGTGGGGACTGACAGAGAAGGGATGGGACCACTGACATGCCGTTGTGGGGACTAACGGGGAAGGATGGGACCACTGACATGCCCGTTGTGGGGACTGACGGGGAAGGGATGGGACCACTGACATACCCGTTGTGGGGACTAACAGGGAAGGGATGGGACCACTGAGGACCACTGACATGCCCGTTGTGGGGACTAACAGGGAAGGGATGGGACCACTGAGGACCACTGACATGCCCGTTGTGGGGACTGACAAGGAAGGGATGGGACCACTGACATGCCCGTTGTGGGGACTGACAGGGAAGGGATGGGACCACTGACATGCCCGTTGTGGGGACTAACAGGGAAGGGATGGGACCACTGAGGACCCATGACATGCCCGCTGTGGGGACTAACAGGGAAGGGATGGGACCACTGAGGACCACTGACATGCCGTTGTGGGGACTGACAGGGAAGGGATGGGACCCTGAGACATGATCCCGTTGTGGGGACTGACAAGGAAGGGATGGGACCACTGACAATGCCCGTTGTGGGGACTGACAGGGAAGGGATGGGACCACTGACATGCCCGTTGTGGGGACTAACAGGGAAGGGATGGGACCACTGAGGACCACTGACATGCCCGTTGTGGGGACTAACAGGGAAGGGATGGGACCACTGAGGACCACTGACATGCCCGTTGTGGGGACTGACAGGGAAGGGATGGGACCACTGCCATGCCCGTTGTGGGGACTAACAGGGGAGGGATGGGACACTGAATGCCCTTTGGGACTGACAGGAGGATGGGACCACGACATCCGTTGTGGGGACTGACAGGGAAGGGATGGGACCACTGACATGCCCGTTGTGGGGACTGACAGGGAAGGGATGGGACCACTGACATGCCCATTGTGGGACTAACGGTGAAGGGATGGGACCACTGACATGCCCGTTGTGGGGACTAACAGGGAAGGGATGGGACCACTGACATGCCCGTTGTGGGGACTGACAGGGAAGGGATGGGACCACTGACATGCCCGTTGTGGGGACTAACAGGGAAGGGATGGGACCACTGACATGCCCGTTGTGGGGACTAACAGGAAGGGATGGGACCACTGACATGCCCATTGTGGTGACTAACGGTGAAGGGATGGGACCACTGACATGCCCGTTGTGGGGACTGCCAGGGAAGGGAAGGGTCTGCGTGTGGGTAGGTCCACGTGATGACTTGTCTGCTCTTTGCTCTCAGTTCTTTCTCACAACGCATGGAGGCTTCCTTCTTGGAATAATCCAACTTCATTTCTGAACATTATACTGTGGTCTGTAATTTTCTTCTATTTGTGTTTCTAATCAATGATTTATTAACAAAGTTTCTTTTTTTCACATGCTACAAAAATATTTTAACCCCCTCCCCCCCCCCCCCCCACACACACACACTCACTCACTCGCACGCACACACACACACACACACACACACACACACCACACACACACACACACACACACACACACACACACACACACACACACACACACACACAAATTCCTAAGCTGGGACATAAGGAAATCTTTTACAGATCATTCACACATTTTGACAAAAATGCGTTTCTTGATGATTTACTTTCCTCGGGCTTTGATTATGTTTATCAGATAAGAAACCCAGATGAAGCAGTCAATTACTGGGTATACATTTTCAGTTCAATATATGATAAACATGCCCCCTTGTTAGAAAACGAGTAAAACATACTATGAAACCCCCGTGGTTGACGAAGGAAATGGACAATGACATACATAAAAGAGATCATTTACTCAAGTCAAAGGACAAAGAAAAATTTAGAAAACAAAGAAACAAAGTGAATTCCATGAAACGAAAAGCGAAGAAAAAATATTTTCAAGATTTGTTATTCTCTTCTCAGAATTCAAAATCGATCTGGAAGGCAATTAATCTTTTAACTAATGGTAAATCGAACTCTAAAGTTAAGAATCCAATAAAGGATATTTCACCGAAGATTTGAACTTTCATTTTGCAAATGTTGCTAAGGACATAATAGTAAATGATGATACAAATCGAAATGATTTACATGAACTAAAACAATATTGCTGTTCTAAAAACATCTCCTCAACTTTCACTATACCGTCAATTTCAGTAAATGGAGTGTGTTATGGGCTAATGTGTCTAAAACAATCTGGAACAAGAGGTTTAGATGGAATTGATGGAAGGGTACTGAAAATTGCCTCATCTGCTATCGCTGATACACTCACCTATATTTACAACTTGTGCATCGATAAAAAACAATTTCCTCTTATATTTAAACAAGCCAAAGTCATACCTTTGTACAAAAATGGTGATTCCACCAATCCGTCCAACTATAGACCTATTTCAATATTACCCATTTTGTCAAAACCACTTGAAAGACATATTCAAAGACAATCATATTCTCACTTTAAGCATTATGACTTGATTCATGAAATCAGTCAAGCTTTAGAGAAAATCACTCCTGCCATACGTCTCTTATACAGCTTACTGATTATTGCCTATCAAATATAAATAATAACGAATTTACTGGAATTCTTTTTGTCGACTTTGCTAAAGACTTTGATGTTATAAACCATTCCCTTCTCATAAAAAAACAAACTTGCATACTATAAGCTATCGAACAAGGCCATAGACTTCATTAGATCTTTTCTTACTGATCGTCAACAACTTGTTGAAATTTGTAGCAGACGGTCAGTGTCACGACGACCCCTGGAGGTCTGCCCTGACAGGATCGGTCTAGGAGGGAGTGAAGGAGTGACTGACCTCACACGCCTCGCAAGAGCCCACACGAGAAAGATTTACGATACAACACCCCATTTATTCACACCAACACACACAGTCATAAATAAGCATTCAACGCACACAACATGCACAATCACAATCAAGCACTCAACACACACAACATGCACAATTATAAATAAACATTTCACCATACGACGTACACAATCACAATTACAGCATTCCTGCACATATGACATATACACAATTATAAAGAAACATTTCCAAACATCCATCCTTTCCCACACCCTGGAGTGCCTCCACACCCCTGCCTCCGTCAAGTCTACTGGGAGCACCCTGTCGCACTAGGTGCTCCGAACCGGTTGGTTCTTGAAGGGAGTCGCTCAAAGCCGACACCCTCGACACGCAAGCAGGCAGTGAAGAGCGCGTCCCGGAAAGGGGGGGGGGGGGGGGGGGGGAGAGAAACGTGGCGTTGTTTACTGGAGGTCCTGGACGGGGATCAGGGCCGGCCAGTCAAGCCGGCGGGCTTTTCTACCAGTCCGCGGTCCCGACCAGAACGTGGCACCATCCAGTCCTCGGTCCCAGCCAGAGCGTGGCCTCAACCAGCACGTGGCACCATCCAGTCCGCGGTCCCAGCCAGAGCGTGGCCTCAACCAGCACGTGGCACCATCCAGTCCGCGGTCCCAGCCAGAGCGTGTGGCCTCAACCAGCACGTGGCACCCACCAGTCCAGACTCCGGGTGAAGCCCCGGGAGGGGGGGAGGAAACGTAGCTGGGAGGAGAGAAGAAAGGGAGGGAAGGAGAAGGAAGGAGGAAGGAAGAAGAGTACTGGAACCCCGCCGTCAGTACAGTCTGACCCATGCTGTTAAATCTTAACAGCCACTCGCATGATGGGCGAGGGGAAGTCTACTAAATGCACCAATAATCCCAGCTCAACACAGACCTGAGCATAACACAGTAAACCCATCGAATCAGGAATGTTCATTAGGGTCTTCTCACACGATGCAGGTAAAAGACTGCATTAAATCAAACAGGTTATAAAACAAATAATGAATTATCTTCACCCTTCTCTCACTCACGTTTAACATTTGCCTTTCTTAGGAAATAACCAATACAGCGACCATCGCTTTATAACTGCCACCACATTTGCAATAAATAAATTCAATGGCATAATTGTCACATTTTATAGCCACATTTCAAAATAACACAAATCTCCAACCACGCATCCAAACGACAAATCATGCGTACGCACGCTCGCGAACATAAAACTCGTTTCTCCTTGCACACACAAACAGACGGTGGCCGAAGGATAGAGTCGGCGAATGTGACAGGGGCGGACGAGCGAGACCAAGCAAGTTCCAACCCTGAATCACCAGGTTCTCTCCCTTCCCCACCGACTACCGCATCACCAGATGCATAAACAGGAGAAAGAATTTTGGAAATAATTTAGAATGGCCAGGTTACAGATTGAATTAACCAGAGAAAAAGTCTCCCACATATTTCTCTTACTATTTCGAAAACAAAAGAAAATTGCGCAAAAGAGAAGACTAAGCCGGCTAACAACAACGAACCAAAACAAACAACCACGAAACTGATGCTTACCAGCTACCCGTGGGTGACCCAGAAAGAGGCGGGTCAAACGACTCTCTCTGCCCTCTGTCCAGTCGAGAGGACAGAGGCACAGGTGCGGAAAAAGAAGAAGTGATGTCCCTCTCCTACAGGCCGACTGTAGGAATTGAAGATACCGACTGTACCTCGATGATACGGTGAAGAACCAAGACCGGAGCAGGCGCTCCAGAGACATCTTCCGCTCGAGTGAAGAGCTAACCTCCTCAGCGATGGCGGCCAACATGCCATGCTGCGTCACAGAGTGAGCATACTTCAAACTAAAAGAAATGAAGCACGTGCGAAGGTAAAAAGACAGGCGAGAGGCCGATAGACAGCAAGTTCGAGAGAAAGGTACCAGCCACCCGTGAACCTACAGGATGAATAGCACGGGCAGTGGAAAAAGAGAGAGAGAGAGAGAAAGCAAACCGAAGTTGAGCTGAACTACACCAAGGTGCAACCGCACCAAAGCCACATTAAGGGACGGATACACGACAACAGCAACGACAATAAACAAATGAATAATTCCGCCACCCTAGATGGGCCAAACGTCGTAGGCCTCGTGACAAACTCGTGACAAACCCCCCTTCTAAAAGCATCTGTTTCTCTGAGATACAGTGCTCCTTTGAACCTTGACGCATGTGCAAATTCACAATGGGACCGAACCAACTCTCTGTGCTCGACAGAGTACGAGGAATCCAATACAAACATTCTACGATAGAATCACACAGGGAAATACATAATACTACATTTATCAACAACTAAGCAAACCTTCCAACCATGAAAGTAACAATCCGAACCATTGGTGATTCACTACCGTTAACATCCTGAAGTGAAAACTGTCACTACACCTGATACAGAGACCAAAAAGGGGATTAACCCTGGTTGAGGGGAAGTGTCCCTCTGACCGATTTTCCAATGTGCTGACTACGGAGCTCGACTAAGATAGTCAGCATCCGTATTACAGGAACCTTGATATGACGGAAAGTGAACGCATGACTCTGCAGTTCCACTGCCTAACTCATAAGTCGATGACTGACTGGCCGGATCCGGTCCAGGCACTGGAGAGGATGATGATCGCTCTCCAGTACAAACTTCCGGCCGTACTTCTTCTTGGGCACGCCAGTGCGCGTCCAAATCTGCCTGAGAGATTCAGCAACAGTAGGGGAATCGATTAGTCCTAAGCGGGACAGCCTCTGGGTATCGACTCGCAGATTCTACCACTACCGATGTGTAGCGGTGACGCGATCGGATGGAGGATTAATGGGGTCCCACCAGGTCAACCCCAACCTTGCTGAATGCCTCCCCAACCAGTGGCACTGACCCTAGGGGAACACGCTTCAAGCGACCCTTAGGCGTTGTCCGCTGGCAGACATCGCAACTGCGGCGTACTGCCTAACCTGTGAGTTCATCCCTGGCCAAAAGAAGTCTTGTCTTACCCGCTCGAGAGTCCGCTTTGAGCCCATATGACCTGCATAGGTGAATCATGGGCCTGCCGGAGAACAGATTCTCTCAAGCTTTGGGGAACGACAAGCTTGCTTGGCCACACGATCTGCCTGAGTGAAAACCCTAAAGAGGATCCCCTTGTGGAGCTTAAAGTCACACTTGGGTGTCGGGCCGACTGAGTGGGACGATCCACAAGTGTCGTAGGCGTTGGACATCCAAGTCCCTGGCCTGAAGACGGATAATGCTAGCAGGATCGGCCCTTGCCAGAACCTCGTTAGAGATCGGCTGAAGAACGGGACGCAATTCCTGTTCCTGCTTCTTAGCTTTGGCGCGTGTGGTGACTCCCCACACAGCCTGTACGGGCAAATCCGTAGACACGGACTGACTGCGTCCGTCTGCAAAGGTGATAGTATTCCCTATGATAAGGGAATACAGAGGTCGCTCCACCGCGATAGCCCATACTTCGCCACAGAAGTAGGGGGTGGGATAGGAATAAGTACAGAAGGACGGGTGGAGGTAAAAACCAGCCTCCAAACCCGCACACATCATAACTGGCGCCCGCCGGGCCTTAGGGGAAACTAAATCCTTATCCACAAAGAGTGTTGAGGCTCCCGAATCCTGATGGTGTCGACCCAAGGATGAACCAACACAGAAAGAAACACTGGACAACTCTGTACCACCAGAAGCTTGGATGGACCCCACGTTAGCCGAGGCGTGAGGATGCTGGAAAGGACTAGCCCCATGACTACAGCGGCTTTAGGGCAATCTTTCCTAATGTGGCCGGGACGACCACAAAGAAAACAAAATCGGGATGCTGAAATCCCCGAAGAACTGCCTGCCTTGTTCACCCCGCTAGCAGTTGTCAGCGCCTTATTGCCACTAAATCTGTGGAGGGCTTCCTCTCCGTATCTGGGCGATGCCCATAAGCCCTGCGAGCTTCAGCAAAACACCTCAGCGGTATGAATCGCAGCTGCGAAATCCTGAGGTGCTGTCTCGCCTATCCGGATCCTCAACTCTGGGGACACAGTGTTGGTGAGCTGTTCAATGAGGATCAGATCCTCCAGCTCCAACTTAGCCAACTGACGCCAGTACCTAGCGTTTTGCGCAGCCTATCACCAAACTGCACGAGGTCTCGTCGTTATTTTTCTTCATGGACCTGAACTTCCTCCTGTACGTCTCTGGGTAAGGTGGAAACGCTTACGCAGAGCCAACTGCATGTCTGCATAAGACGCGCCTTCATTTAGAGTGAGAACACACTCCCTTGCAGCACCAGATAATCCAGAAAAAAGGTGCATGGCCTTTTGTTCCTCAGACAATTGGTATGAACTAGCAACCTTGTCAAAATGCTCTAGGACATATCATGTCCTCACTAGGTCTGAACTCTGGAAGCTTTAACTTTGGGCCTCTAACTCTATCACCTGCCTGGTGATATTACCCCTGACTTACAGATGTGGGGAGACGCGAAAGAAGTTGTTCCATCTCTCTCCCTACGCAGAGCCTCCATCCTGTCTAGTTCTTCCCTACGGAGGGCAGCCTCTTCCCTACGCTGAGCAGCCTCTTCCCTACGAAGGGCCTCCTGTCGGGCAGCATTCTTCCTTACGAAGGGCCTCCTGTCGGGCAGCCTCTTCCTTACGAAGGCCTCCTGTCGGGGCAGCCTCTTCTCTGCGCAGCATAGCCTCTTCCCTATGCAGAATTCCTGTCTGTCAGTCTCCTCTCTGCGCAGAGCCTCCATCCTATCCAACTCTTCCTACGCTGAGCAGCATCTTCCCTACGCTGCCGCTCCAGAAACATCAGGACGGAGGTGATGTCCTGGGCGGGGTTCACCACTCCCGACACGGGAGGATGACCCATCTGACCCGTCCCCTGGGTCTCGACCTTCCATGAGGAAAGTCCCCCGGGGCATACTCCTTACGAGGGGAAGCATGGAGAATAGGGGCTTTGGTTTCTGCGACTCTACAGAAGCCACAGTTGCTTCGCTATACTCTGACGCTTCCGAGCGGATGTGCCAGTCGGGTCTCAGCAGGAAAATCCCTAGCGAAGAAGAAGTGAAAGTACTCGCTGGACTACCTGCTACAGCACTGGAATAAGTAGAAGTTACCGTAGTCGAAGTACTGGTACTAATATGTAGGGACTACAGTAACATTTTGAATACCCTTCTTCTTCGACGCCCGCGTCGCCATACCACCAGCACCGGACGTTGCCATGACAACTATATCCTACAGTTATCAAATACAGGGGAAAGACAATTCCACTTAAAAAACAACTATTTTAGGGGTGTGTGTATATGTGTGTATGTGTGTGTGGTGGCGTGTGTGCGGACAAGTTCCGGCTGCTCCCACTCTGGCAACACCGCGCTCTACAACACGAGCAACAGTGCGGTGGGGCTCACCGAAAAAAAAAACAAAACAAAACTATGTCTGGCTGCCCCCACTCTGGCAACACCGCGCTCCACAGCACGAGCAACGTGCGGTGGGGCTGGCCGGAAAAAAAAACAGGCATGACGGAATCCGGAGAGAGAGGAAAAAAAAAAATGACACTACGTCCGATACAACCCCTGTACTCAATAACCCGGTAGAGAAAAAAAAGCAAGAACTGGCTAAATACAAAACAGGAATGGAAGACTGAGCGTCAACAGAAAGGCAAGACTTACGGCCGTACCTGCGGAGGTACCCGGCGGAAGGAGGTCTGGACGCGGTCGACTCCCTCGGTCTCACCTCGACTCCCGAGTCACACCGGATGTTCCCTCAGGCCACAAAAAGACTCCCTTCACGCTAGAGTCACCCAGCCAACCACCCACAAACAAACACGACAAACTAACTAAATGAATACAAACAGACAAGAACTAAAACAGGTACTCCGCGAAACGAGAGAGACAGTCAGAGCCCTTCACATCCGGACGAGCCCCCACAATTGTCACGACCGACCCCTGGAGGTCTGCCTGACAGGATCGGTCTAGGAGGGAGTGAGGGAGTGACTGACCTCACACGCCTCGCAAGAGCCCACACGAGAAAGATTACGATTACAACACCCCATTTATTCACACCAACACACACAGTCATAAATAAGCATTCCAACGCACACAACATGCACAATCACAATCAAGCACTCCAACACACACAACTGCACATTATAAATAAACATTTCACCATACGACGTACACAATCACAATTACAGCATTCCTGCACATATGACATATACACAATTATAAAGAAACATTTCCAACATCCATCCCTTCCCACACCCTGGAGTGCCTCCACACCCCTGCCTCCGTCAAGTCTACTGGGAGCACCCTGTCGCACTAGGTGCTCCGAACCGGGTTGGTTCTTGAAGGGAGTCGCTCAAAGCCGACATCCTCGACACGCAAGCAGGCAGTGAAGAGCGCGTCCGGAAAGGGGGGGGGGGGGGGGGGGGGGAGAAACGGGCGTTGTTACTGGAGGTCCTGGACGGGGATCAGGGCCGGCCAGTCAAGCCGGCGGGCTTTTCTACCAGTCCGCGGTCCCGACCAGAACGTGGCCCATCCAGTCCTCGGTCCCAGCCAGAGCGTGGCCTCAACCAGCACGTGGCACCATCCAGTCCGCGGTCCCAGCCAGAGCGTGGCCTCAACCAGCACGTGGCACCATCAGTCGCGGTCCCAGCCATGAGCGTGGCTCAACCAGCACGTGGCACCACCAGTCCAGACTACGGGTGAAGCCCCCGGGAGGGGGGGGAGGAAACGTAGCTGGGAGGAGAGAAGAAAGGGAGGGAAGGAAGAAGGAAGGAGGAAGGAAGAAGAGTACTGGAACCCCGCCGTCAGTACAGTCTGACCCATGCTGTTAATCTTAACAGCCACTCGCATGATGGGCGAGGGGAAGTCTACTAAATGCACAATAATCCCAGCTCAACACAGACCTGAGCATAACACAGTAAACCCATCGAATCAGGAATGTTCATTAGGGTCTTCTCACACGATGCAGGTAAAAGACTGCATTAAATCAACAGGTTATAAAACAAATATGAACTATCTTCACCCTTCTCTCACTCACGTTTAACATTTGCCTTTCTTAGGAAATAACCAATACAGCGACCATCGCTTTATAACTGCCACCACATTTGCAAATAATAATTCAATGGCATAATTGTCACATTTTATAGCCACATTTCAAAATACACAAATCTCCAACACGCATCCAAACGACAAATCATGCGTACGCACGCTCGCGAACATAAAACTCGTTCTCCTTGCACACACAAACAGACGGTGGCCGAAGGATAAGAGTCCGGCGAATGTGACAGGGGCGGATCGAGCGAGACCAAGCAAGTTCAACCCTGAATCACCAGGTTCTCTCCCTTCCCCACCGACTACCGCATCACCGATGCATAAACAGGAGAAAGAATTTTGGAAATAATTTAGAATGGCCAGGTTACAGATTGAATTAACCAGAGAAAAGGTCTCCCACAATATTTCTCTTACTATTTCGAAAACAAAAGAAAATTGCGCAAAAGAGAAGACTAAGCCGGCTAACAACAACAAACCAAAACAAACAAACCACGAAACTGATGCTTACCAGCTACCCGTGGGTGACCCAGAAGAGGCGGGTCAAACGACTCTCTCTGCCCTCTGTCCAGTCGAGAGGACAGAGGCACAGGTGCGGAAAAAGAAGAAGTGATGTCCCTCTCCTACAGGCCGACTGTAGGAATTGAGATACCGACTGTACCCTCGATGATACGGTGAAGAACCAAGACCGGAGCAGGCGCTCCCAGAGACATCTTCCGCTCGAGTGAAGAGCTAACTCCTCAGCGATGGCGGCCAACATGCCATGCTGCGTCACAGAGTGAGCATACTTCAAACTAAAAGAAATGAAGCACGTGCGACAGGTAAAAAGACAGGCGAGAGGCCGATAGACAGCAAGTTCGAGAGAAAGGTACCAGCCACCGTGAACCTACAGGATGAATAGCACGGGCAGTGGAATAAGAGAGAGAGAGAGAGAAAGCAAACCGAAGTTGAGCTGAACTACCCAAGGTGCAACCGCACCACAAGCCACATTAGGGACGGATACACGACAACAGCAACGACAATAAACAAATGAATAATTCCGCCACCCTAGATGGGCCAAACGTCGTAGGCCTCGTGACAAACTCGTGACAGTCAGAATTACTCAATTTGGAATTTGGTGTTCACAGGGATCAGTATTAGGACCTCTCCTATTCTATTTACATTAATGATTTGCCTTTATACATAGACTGTGATTGTGAAATGTTTGCTGATGACACTTCATTACAGTTTAGCAGTAATAATCCTATGATTCTAGTAAATAACCTTCAGAACAACATCGGCAGGTTGATTAAATGGACAGAAATGAACCACATGTCCCTGAATGCAAATAAAACGAAATGGATGTATGTGACTACACGGCAAAAAAGGCAGAAAATGAGGTCCCCGTTCACATCGCTATATGTCAATGACCAAAGGATTGAGGAGGTAACATCTCATAAAGTACTAGGGGCTATCATCGATAATGATTTAACGTGGTACGACCACATTACTGACCTTGGAAAATGTCTTTCTAAAAGGATTTATCAATTATCAAAAATAAAACATTTTCTGAATCTCCAGTCAAGGAAATTATTTTTTCATGCACATATTTTATCTCTCATTGATTATGCGTCTACGTTATGGGATAATTCTAGTGAAACAAATTTGAAACAAATCAATCGTTTACATAAGAGAGCTATAAAGTTGGTGCAATTAAAATCTAATTCCTTGACAGGTGATGACTATAAAAAGTTAGATATTCTTCCATTCAAAGACAGGCTCTTCTTCAATAAATGCTTATGCATGTATAAAGTAGTTAAGGGAATAGCTCCAAAGAAAATTATCCGAAACTGTGCAAATAATGAAAATAGACATGTTCACAAACTTTCGTTTCCTAGACCCCGTAACAATCTTTACAAATCTAGCTTCATATATTCTGGAGGAACGGCATGGAACAATTTATCTTCTACTTTAAAAACATGTCCTTCTAAACTACTGTTTAAAAAAGCACTGAAAAAATATTTGATGGACAAATTATAAAGTAATTTATGATTATCTATATTGTTGCAGATCCTCTCTCTCTCTCTCTCTCTCTCTCTCTCTCTCTCTCTCTCTCTCTCTCTCTCTGTCTGTCTGTCTGTCTATTGGATTCTTTGTCAATGCTATATGTCTCTCTGCTTATCTGTCAGCCCCCCTCTCTCTCTCTCTCTCTCTCTCTCTCTCTCTCTCTCTCTCTCTCTCTCTCTCTCTCTCTCAAATGTCTTCATTGCCATGTTTGACATGTTGTCCATTGTCCGTCACAATATTGATGAATGGTTGTTAATTGTTTCATTGTTTTCATTACATTGTATATTTCTGATTTATACGTATGTATTGCTTCGCGTTTCTGGTTTTTCACTGTTGTGATTGATATTTATGCTTTTTTTTGTGAGGGCAGGATGAAAAAAAGCTGTAAAGCTTATTCTTTTAACCCTCAATAAAGATAATTTTGACTTGACTTGACTTTGACTTCACACACACAACACACACACACACACACCACACACACACACACACACACACACACACACACCACACACACACACACACACACACACACACACACACTCCCTCTCTCTCTCTCTCCCTCTCTCTCTCTCTCTCTCTCACACACACACACACACACATACACACACACACACACACACTCTCTCTCTCTCTCTCGGAGGGTCAAGGTCAACGCAAGCTATCATGGCGACGTGTTTTGGTTTCAGTCTCATGAAAAAATCAATTTAGGGACTCTTTTGCCAACATAAGTGACATTACAGTGTTCCACCATCATGCCAGTGAGTGTGCAACAGTATCGGCAAGTGACGGGCAGGTTTGTTTCCGTTCAAAGTGCCATTTTACGCCGTAAATCCTCGGTTGTTAGACCCATAGGCGTGCTGTTTCTCTTGAAAGGATGTGGTACAATGGAAAGACACTTTGTGTGCCTGATGATAGACTGTGCAATTTTCTCTTCTAAAACTGCAGTGTTCCAGCGTTCAGTGGGCCCAGTTACTGTCGTTTTACGTTTCGGTGTGCGATTGCTGTGGTGCTGATTTTCATGTCTGCTATCTGCGGGTTTGGGTGGGGACGTGGAGTCCAATCCTGGGCCTGGTCCAACCATGAATGACCGTCAGGCAAAAGACACCGTGCAGACTGGAGGGGAGGGGGGAAAAGGGAGCGAGATGGCGCCCTGTCCAAGGAGAAAGCAGCGCCGGACCTACAGGAGTTCATGAGAGGGATGTGGACATGAAAGCCTGCGTACGAAGAATAGATGAAAGCAGGTAAACAATCTGAACGGATTGCTTAGCTAGGGATGACCTGAAGACATCATTAAGGGACCAGATTGCCAGCATAGACCAGAAACACGCGTAGCCCCAAAGGGAAGAAGTTGTTGTCCTCAGATCTAGGTGCGACAGGCTTCAAGAGGAAAATGAGTGTTTACGTGAACAGATGAAGGTCATGTGTGAAAAGTGTGACTATCTTGAAAACGACAGTAGGCGAAAAAAACCTGCTCTTCTTCGGGCTAGAGAAAACACAGGACAGGGAGAGCTGGACGCTGTGAACGGCAGGTCAAGGCAGTGGTCAGTGAGGGGTGGGGATCACAGAGACATCCACATTGAAAGATCCCACAGAAATCACAATGAAAACGCGGTCGTGGTTGAGCTGCTGTCATTCAAAAAAAAATCCTTAATCCTGAAAAGCGCCCGCAATCTGAAATCATCAGGAAAATTCAGCGAAGTGTATGTAGGGAAGACTTTTCTGCCATGGGCGCCAAAAAACGCCAAGGACTGAGAAGCAAAGCGAAAGAGTTGTATGGGCTGAGAGAACAGGGAAAGGGGCATTCTGGGCCACTTCCGCCCTCCTCAGTTCGGGCGGAAGTAACCCCAGAATGCCCCTTTCCCTGTTCTCTGACAAGTAAGACTTCCGCCCTCACTCAGTTCGGGCGAAAGTAACCCAGAATGCCCCTTTCCCTGTTCTCTGACAAGTAAGACTTCAAACTCACACACACATGCACAAACAACAAAAAATGCACCCACTCACAACACACAAAACCACACACACACCACACAAAACCACACACAACACACACTCTTTCTCTTTCTCTCTCAATTAAATGTCATAAAATCCGCACACTTTTTCGGACTAATTTCCACTACAAACTTTGTCCCATAGACAGGCAGACACGGGGCCGAAACCCGATCACTTAATTTACGGCTCGCGGCAGTTCCTGCCTGTGCTGTGAAAAACAAAACACACTCGGTTGGGTTGCACCACATTTGGAAAAGTCTAGATTCCCACGTCGTCACATCAGATCGAGGCTGTCGACGTGGCACGACCGGGGCTGTCATTGTGTTGGAGCTACTGCACAAAAAAGGCTGTGTTTTGATTGCGCTCTGGTGTGACCACTGTGTTTTAATTGTGTTATTTTAAATGGCTTAAAACGTTACTAAAGAACAGGTTTGTTATTCGAGGCCATAATTTTTTATTTTAACTGCATGTTAGAGTATTTGTTGAAAGAATTGTTGAGTCGTCAGGGGAAGGCAAGCCAACTATTCACATGTCTGCCGCCACAGCTAAACACGTTCCTCGCTTTAAGCGAGAGCCCCTTTTCTCTGTTCTTCATTGGCTTTACTGGTAGTTGTCTTGAAAGGTAGGCGAAGCATGTTGTGAAACCGGAGAGACTAAAAGGAAATGAAACAAGATGTAGCTAGTTTTAATACGTGTTTGATATTGATGAGATGGTTCCTTTCTATAAATGGCGCCGCATTGTTGAAAGTGGCCGAAGCAAAACTATCACGCTTTGGGATTGTGGGAGCTGGCTTGAGACAGCTAAAGCCATGTTTTAAAAAAAAGGGCGTTCATTTCTTAAGGCGGAGGTAAACACGATGATTCGTATTTGAAACATTTTTGCTTTTTCCTCCCAAGTAAAAAATGTTCTCAGTTTGTATTAGACTTGATTGATTGTTAACTATAGATTCAGTGTTCATGTGGCAAGCTGATCTGTGTATTAAGATGTGTATACTTTTTACTTTTCTAATTTTTAACCAGTTCATTTGCCTTTAAGTGTCCCCTTATGCAACTGAATGGGGGATTTCGAATGTTCTGGCAAACAAACTAGATAGGGTTAGGCAAAACCTTAGTACATCTACCAGTATGGAGAGGAGTGTGTGTGGCCGCGCTATCTTCATATAAATGCTTCAAATATAAAATTTGACGGAGTACTACAACCTACAAAACTATGTGTACAGATAGGCGCGACCTCGTTCACACAGCGCACGGCAAGCGACCAAAAAATCAATAAAGCAGGAGACGGGCTTGCCAGGTGAGGGGTGGGGGTGTATTCATTTCAGGTTGACAGCGCGCCAGGTGTCGTTAGCGAATGTTCTAGACTGTTACGTGTCACTCCCACTTTATGGTCGCCACGTCAGCAAGACCGGGTTGTATTGTAAATGAAGGTGTGTGGGGTTTGTGTGAGAAGATATTTACCGGGTTTTGTGCAGGTTGGTTTTGTTTATAAAATATTTTGATCATGGCAGAAAAAAGACGTGGGAGATTTCTAAGCTGACAATACTTGACGAGCATGTTGAGTACCATGCACAATTTGTTAGTGCTTTGGTGAGTTGAGAGCGGCAGGCCCTTCATATTCTCGCAAACTAAGAGAGATTGCTCGTTTGTTGAATCCATATGCTAAAAGGGTTTTCTACAGTTGGTCTTTCTTTCATAGAAGTCTACTCTGGGGGAAAGGATTTGATTTAATGTTTTCAAGCAGTGAGGGGATAAAAATTATTGGGACTACTCCCGCCAAGAACCAATTCAACTCCAACACACTCCTCTAAAAGTCCCCCAGCAGTGAGGGGAGACCAGCGCTTCACCCTGAGCGGTCAAAGGTCACAGTGGCAAGCCGTTTCTTCGCGCTCTACCCTAGGCAGTTAAAGGTTCAGTGGCAAGCCGTTTCTTTAGCGTTTTTACCCTGAGCGGTCAAAGGTCCAGTGGCAACCCGTTCTTCAGCGCTCCACCCTAGAGGGTCAAAGTCGCAGTGGCAAGCCGTTTCTTCAACGCTCCACCCTAGAGCGGTCAAAGGTCACAGTGGCAAGCCGTTTCTTCAGCGCTCCACCCTAGAGCCTCAAAGGTTACAGTGGAAGCCGTTTGAGAGATCCAGCGCTCCACCCTAGAGCGGTCAAAGGTTATCAGCAGTGAGAAGATTAGACTTTTTTTGCTGCTTCGTCGCTTTGCTGTCTACGCCCCACTTCACATACAAAGGCTGTCTATTCAGACGTTCTTGCGCCAAGTGGTGTTACACATGACAAATAATAAAGCTCTGTGTACACCACCCCACACTCCCACCCCCAAGTCCCCCCAAGTTTTTTAATTAAGTCACCCTAAGTTCTTAATTAAGTTTTTTATTAATACTTCAAGTTCTTAATAAGTTCTTGATTAAGTTTTTAATTAAGTTCTGATCAAGTTCTTAAAAAGTTTTGTTTAAAGTCATCCTTTAAGTAAAACCATGTTCTTATAATTATCAAAAAATACAATCTATGTTTTTATCTTAAAGCAGATGTCTAATATAGTAAAACACACGCCTAAAAAAACGCGTCATCGTTGAGGATGTCTTGCTCAGCGTTTCTGCATAGATTTTAATGAAGTTTTACATCCGAAGCAACCGCATTGATTACAATTCTGGTCTATGGAATGTCTTTTATAGACTCCAGGCCCTTTATTTATTAAACACCATCATTTTTTTAATACGCCATGATCTATTTTTATAAAAAAATTAAAATTAAGTTCTTAAAATATTATTCCATTTAAAGGGATCAAAATGATGCTTTGTTTTTTGGCGGTTTGGCGTGCAGTTGTCTTTTTCTGCTTTTAGCGGTTCGGGTTTTTGTTTTAACTTCTTTTGTTTCTGTTGCAATTGTGTATATATTTTATACCCGTAATAACTGCCCCCAAACCCAGCAGCAATGGCGCCAAATGGCAAATTTTTTAAGTTCAATTTCCATGAAGGGACTTTGGGCCCCTTGTATCACATGGAGTTTTATAGTGGAATTGAATCAATTTGTTCTGGCGTTGGGGGGTGTTATGTTTTCATGATGGTCATATTCAGTAACATTAATTTTTTTTGTTGTTCCACTCTGCTAATTTTTTTCCTGCTTCAAAAAACGCCCAGGATTTTTAATGGCCTCCACCTGATTCAGCTTTTTCTGTGATTTTCTGGCTTGGTTACTTTCCTCCACCTGATTCAGGTTTTCTGGTTCTGCTGATTTTCCAGATCGTTCTTTTTGAAGGGAAACAAAATCTTATGATTAAAAGTTTTTAATCCCATGATTACTGGCGATAACAATGTTCCAAAATTCTATAGTATAAATCACACCCTAGAGACTCTAATGACTTTGTTAAAATGGATCTTGCGTTAAATCAACGTAAGATCTTTTTCAGAATCAATGGAGCAAAGCACTGATAGTTTAGTGTACAAACTAAGAACCGTTTGCCCCACACTTTTTACCATTCTAGACCCCAGCTGCGCTTCATACCTGTTATGATATTTAAAATGTCTTGCGGCGACATCTGTTGAATCTGTTTCTATGCTGAATTCAGTTCCGGGGAAAACTGTTTTGTTTTCCCACATGCTGCCAAAGAATACAACCTCTCCTTTTTGGGCATAATAGCTTGATCATCAACTTGGTCATTCATAAGTTCAGGAGGTTTAGGCTGCCTTGTGCTGTAGGAGATCATCGCGTTTCATGTTTTTTATTAAATTATAATTATTTTATTTTTAAAAAATGAGCACCGAAAAAAAACTATTGCAACCTTGTATACCATTCTGCTGTTATTGGGGGCTCTAGTGTAGGATACTAAATGCTTGGTAAAAGCTTGTTAAGAATTAAACCAGCAGATCTTGGAAAACTAGACTTTGAGGATTCAGCAAAGCTGATTGCTATTATTGCAGCTTCATTTGCTCGAAAGTTTTTCTAGTTAAGCAAGGATAATTCCAGAGAATATAAATATGTAAAAAAATACATTTATAAAAAAGGGCTTCACTCGCAATAATGATAGGGGGCGCTGTGGTGAATGCGCTTGCTTTTAGCGGCAGTAATTTTGCTTTTAGTAAACTGGGGAAGGGATGGCGAGAGAAAAAGACATAACAAAGTATGGAGGAACTGCAGCTGCACAAGCCCGCCTATGAAAAGGCAGAGACTTGGCAGTTAGATTTTATTAATGACACACTGAAAGACAGGGGCATGCAGCTTACATATTTAAAAGATGTTGTCAAGCAATAAAAAATATTATCTAGTAACAGGCAAACGGTCCAGACATTGCCCCCACCAAAATTCAGTGACTTTTATCAACCATCAAAAAACAAAAGATGAAAGAAATCGCGTTTATTGTCGTTGGTATGACTGTTGTGTATTTTGTTGCGCTTTAATTTTGGGCCCTAAATAAAAAATGAACAAAATCTATTATTCCAAAGGAATTGGAAGGGAATCACGGCAATTAAAAAGCTAACCCAAGCAGCGGGTTGTCAGTGAACAAACAGCAAAGGAATGGTTATCTAAAAAGCGATTTGGCAAATTTATTTACCTCCCCCTAGACAAACAGAGGCCGCGCTTTGTGAATACAATACCGAACGACACCCATCAAAGGGACCTTCTATTTTTTACCCTCTGATAGGATTAGACGAAAAAATTTAAGTACGCACTCACAGTCATTGATATGCTTCAAGATATAAGATGCGGAACCATTAACACAAAGAGTGCTTCTGCTGTTGCTGTTCCCATACAACTGATATACCAACGAGGGCCAAAACTTATCCTCGCATGATTCAAGTCGTTGATGGAAAAGAATTTAAAGGGCAAGTGAATCAATTATTGTTGAAACATAGAGTTACTATTAAAAGGGGCATTCGGAGTTCACAGATCCAGGCTTTAGTTGAAAACTTTAACAAACAGTTAGCTGAAAGACTTTTCTCCTACCAGTATCACAGAGAGCTGCTTGACAATTCTCGAACACAGAATGGGTTAGAAGACTGCCCTCAGTTTTGCGCGCAAGAATAATGAAGAATTTAAAGGGCTAAAGCCAGTACAAGCAATCAAAAGAAAAACAATAAATGTTGCTGAAGGAGAGTCTTCATCCGGCAAACTATTACCATTTGGATTGAAAGTAAGGTACCTTTATTTACCGGGGAGCAGAAGGGGACACTCGCATCAGGGCAACCGATCCAGTTTGGAGTGTTGACCCATATGAAAAAAAAAGAATTGTAAAGATGGACCCGCCCGTGTATTATTTACGAGAAACTGACACAACAAAACAGCCAGCCCCTCAAAGATCTTTTGTAAAGGAAGAACTGCAGATAATCCCGCCAGGCACCGTTCCGCTTTAATTAATTTAGGGTTTCCAGTGCCCGTTTTGCATATGAAAACTCTGGATTAAACAAATACTCGTTTTGTGTTTGTTCTTTCAAATTGACTTCTTTGTTACAACTGTTGTGTTGATTCATTTTAGATTAGATCGCAGTTTTACGTTGTCATGAAAAAAGTCTTATTGCCAACAATGTTTCTTGTAGTTGTCATGTGATATTGTTTGACTGCACAACACTGCGAGATTTCCCTTTGCTTTCTTAATGATTTTCTCCTGGCTCGTATACTGTACATTTTGACCTAACCCCACATACTCCTTGATCACCTTTCCAGATAATTCATCCTTCATTTTTCCTAAACCTTCTTATTAACGATTGAATGTAAAGGCGAATTCTTTAGGGGTAATCAGATGTATCATACCATCCCCATGCCCTTTAGCCACTTCGGTTTCCTGTCTTTATTAAATATCTTCAGTAGGAATATCTATAACAAAACTATCTGTATCTGTGTAAAGTACTCTGGACCCCGGATACGAGGGCTTAAGTAGTCATAAAAGAAACTTTAACATCAAAAGCTTTGTAATTCTAAACAGTAACCCAATAAATACAGGTTTGTCTAATTTGACTTTCTTTTTTTTCATCATTATGCCAAAAGCTGATCATGAAATCTTCTGAAGTCCTGATAATTTGGTTTGAAGTTAGCTTAATTGCTTCATTCTCTTTGGGGGCCAATCTGACATCTTTGCGCTTGTGCGGATTCTCCATAGTCTTTCCAAAACAGCTGTTGTTCATCAACTTGAAAAAAGTCTTTTTCTGAAGCATCTGTGGAATTTAGTTCTGAGGTCAGTGTTCTTCATGATGTAGGGTTTCATGAACTGTTCTTGATCGAAAGCAATTATACGATGGACAGCTGTTAACTTTAAACCATGTTTTAAAATAAAAATTGTAGAAGTCTGTAATGACAGACATAATTTTTTTTGCCTCGAAGATTAGGCAAAAAGTTTGGGGTGGTTCTCTTGGATCCATTTTTTAGACTTTCTGCTGCTAATGGATAGTCATTATGCAGGTCATGGAGTTCATGAGGATATTCTAAGTCAACTTCTAGAAGAAACCACGCTGTTGGTCGGGCGTTAAATGTTCAACCACTTTAATGCTTTTTGAATATTATTCGTACCTGTGTGCATTTTAAAGTTGCGTAAGGGAAAGCGATTGCGCCATGCCCAACCATACAGATTGTTTGCATCTAAATACATAAGATAGTTAGACCTTTTACTCGGATCAATGTCGTCCAAGTTTTTGTTGTTTGCTTTCAGAAATTTATGCGCGCCATACAAATTCCTCCACGCATCCGTTTTCAATCATCTGAATCATTGGAAAATCTGACAATAAATCAATCTGTACTCCAGTAACTTTAAGAAAGCGCCCCAGCTCATCCCGGGCGCAGAATGTAATGCGCGGGATCCAGGCTATAATGTTTCATGCAGGTCTTTCTTTTAATTTTCAAAGACGTCCCCCAACAAACATACATCTGCCATTAAATAGGAGTCATGATAGTCTCCCATCGTTTTACAATCTAACTTTTGCCAAGCATCTTGAGCATGCTGGTAATCGGAGTCGCTGATGTCCTTTCCTCTAAGACTAGAAAAGAACGCGCCTTTAGGAGGAAGCGTCTCTTCGTCAAACCTTTCCCAACGTTCATGTACTCATAAGGGTAAACCCCTTTCTAACGAGAGTTGGGTCAAAATTTATTTTTCCGTTATTGGGCAGGACTTTAAGGACATAGCCAGTGACTCTAATGAACCCATATGTGTTGCATAGAGTCATAAAAAGACATGTTATTAGATTAAAGACATTTTACTTTTCTGATGACTGTGCAATGCATGACACCCTGAAGGATCGTCCACTGCTTTCATTATAAAGGGAGGGGTCGTAACCCCGCAGTTATGAAAGAATACAGGCAGCTTCCATGTCTTTGGATCAAAAATTTTGTTGAAGATTGCATTTACTGTGTGCTGCTCCTCTGAACTTTCCACTAATGTGATCATGGGCTCTTACTGTGGGGTTTACACTCTTGGGCGTTAGCTCTAAACCGCAAATCCAACAATGCGTGGCGGGGTCATACTGTTGTTGGTCTTCAGGCGCCATTTATGATTTCAGATAAGTTTAGATTATTAGAACAGGCGTTACGCACTTGCTGCATGCGTTTTAAGAATGTTTCTGCAGCATCTGGTCCTCTATATAATTCTGGTTCTGAATAAACGCCATCCCACCGACAACAATGAAGGCAAATGAACAAATTGATGATTTTATCATTAAGACGTTTTTCGAAATTTTTGTGGCGCTGGCCCTTCATAAGGAACAATGAGTGATTCAAAGTCTGCGTAAACAACATATGGAGAATTTTGCAGTTTTTTCCAGTTCTTAAAAACTAACTTTAGATCCGGGTGGGGGGTAATTAGTTCTGTATTCAGTCTACGAACTTTTACAATGTTTTATATGTTCACCTCGCAGCTTGCACAGATGGAATTCTTGTTAAACATTTTTTGCAGAAATTCTTGTTTGCTATGTTTGTTTGTAGTATAACTCAATAATCTACTCATTGTGCGTATCAATGTGTAATGGGGTAGCCCCCTGGTGAAAACTTAGTAGTAAGTCAACATGATTTTTGTTCTGGTTCGCTATTGTTGGACGTTCTTGGACACTTTAATTGGCGCCAAATTTGTTTCCTCATCCCATGTGTATACATTAACAGTTATTGGGTTGTTTTGTTCTTCAAACTGATCAATTTGGTCTACACTAAAAGGAAAGGATATTCCATTTAAAGTTAAGATCTTTGGCGTATTGCTGATAGTTAGTCACTCTCTCTGCGTGTTCGCGGACATGATGCAGCCTTTCAAGACGCACCACATGAAACTTTGTTGTCTGAATTTTTATGTTTAAAACTGCTCTCTTTAAAACCAACTCCCGAGGTGCGGAATGTAAGCCCCGCCTACAATCGGCGCATACTTAGCTGTTTTATCTAATCTCTAGGACTTCGCCCTCTGACCAGCCAGAGCCTCTCATTTTGCTTTCTTCAGCGGCCAATCAAACCTGTGTAAGCAGTTGGTCTGCCCAACCCGGTGTTAAGTCGTTTTGAGAAAGAATGTCTGTTGTTTAGTTGAGACCCAGACTTCTAGATTTTCTTCATTTATTGTTACATAGTCGATTTAAAAGCTAACATTACTTTAACTGGCGGGTCTATTGTTTAGTTTGCCTGGAACTTGAGAAATAGCATGAACAACGCTTGCCTGTACGTTTGTTGGATCAATGACTTCTAGATCAATATCATTCAGTGCTCTTGATTAAACGCTCTCTCTCAAGCATTCCTTCAAACAATTCGTCTGGTCCTTCATATTCTTTGCCCTGCTGTCTTTCTTTTCTAAGCCAAAATATTTATTTAAATTAAAAAAAAATACTTAATTTAGAAACCCAAAATCACGGTCTTTTTGCGCTTGGATCATTAACTTAAAGTATAAACACCTTTTGGTGTTGTTAATGTGAGCTGTTTAGAACAGAGTTTAATGTCTCGTTTACTTTTTTTTAAACATTCCTTTTTTATCTGCTCGGGGGGCTGGCTGTTGAGAAAAACTTGTCACCGCCTTTCTTTGAAGATCAAACTTTTTTCTTTTTTAGTCATCAAAATCGGCCTGTAAACGATTAAATTCTTCATCCGTGATGTTTGAGTCAAAATAGCGCTTTATTTATTGTCAGTTTAAACGAGCTAAGTTTAGCTGTTTTAGTTGAACCATAGCTGTGTGCTTTTGGAGTTTGTTTTTATTTTTTTGCTGCAGCACCTACAGCTAATGAACACAGACCGAGAGCTAAAGACAAACCCCCTAGAGGTTAAAGCTGGGGTGCACCTACGCCTGTTGCTAAGAGGCCTACACTTGTTCCTGCCGATAGAGCACTTATAGTCGAGCTCCCGTTTTAACATAAGTAACAGCATTAAAGGCAGCAGAATACCCTTTGTTTGGTTTTTCTGTATTTTGAAAGGCCTGCTCTAGTTTTGTTGCATTTGCGTAATGTTGGTTAATCTGAAGGTTTTTACTTCAGGGGGGTTTCTTAACTGCAGAATTGCCTGCTATCTCTTCTTTTGGGATCTCCGGGGCTGTAGGCACATTTGGATTAAATCTGAAAAAGACATGCTTTTTTAAAAAGAAAAATAATTTAGTATAATACATATTTTATCTGTTATTTTCAATATTCAGCTGCGCATCATATATTAAAAACAAATGTACATTAAGCGGTTTATGGCTTCTTCTTCTTTTTTTCAATTTGAATGTTTATTACGTCTTTTCCCGTTTCCCGCTTCCATACAACTCATTATCCTCTGTTGACCTTAGGTCAATCCATAAACCGTTTTTTGTTGTTAAATAATCATCAGCCTAACATGTGAAGATGTAAAACTTTAGACACTAGGTCTGCTGTTGGATTTTTACCCCTCCCACCCCCAAACAATTTTCTTATTTCGTCAAAATGATGATAAGGTCTAAGCCCGCTAGCGTAGATTTTGGTTAGGACTACCGTCAATTGTACATTGCACTTTCGTTTTTTTTAGGATTAAAAAACTTTTCACTGCTTTTTGAACGGTTCTTCATCTTCACACAGCAATAAAAAAACCTTTAAGCGATCTTGCTGTGGTGCTAAAACTAAAATTCCATATAGTGTCTGCCCTGCTTCTGGGATAGTTGTATGATGAATCACTCTTCGTAATATATTGCTAATCTTGACACATATTGTTGCTCAAACAGCCTTGCTAAGTGAAAGGGTTTCTAAAAACGTCAAACTCTAACGAGATGTCAGAAATGCTGTACTTTGCTTCGGTGTTGATGATCGGGTTTAACGCTTTGTATTCATTAAAAGTTTTGTTCATATGACAATCTGTCTTTTAATGCTCCTTGAAAGTATGGGGCTGCGTTTTAAACAAACTCAAAATCTGAGGGGGAAAGGGAAAGCGTTAAACCTACGCTTAACTTACAGCTAAAGCCTTTTTGCTGCTTTTAGCACCTGAGGCGGTTCGGCGCCTATTCTAAGCTTTAGTGCTTCTTCATTTTCAATTCCTTGAAACGCAAGATCAGCCCTTTCGTTCCCGGTTAGCCATAGATCAGAATAGGTTAAAAATATGTCGCATTATGTAAAGAAAATATTTTTTGCCCCTCAATTTTTATAGAAATTTTCTTAACGATTGCCGCCCCAGATTTGCACAACTGTCCTGTTGGGTCTGTTGTTGAATCGAGCGCTATTTGAAAGTAAGACGCGCAGAGCCTGGCACAATCACTTCATCCGCTCCTAGGTCTGGAAATTTGACAGTAAGAATTTGATCTGCCCTCAATGTAGATGGATTATTTGGAACAGTAATATTCGTTATTTCCCTTCACGCCAAGGGGCTTTTTCAGGCTTCTATGCGGGTCAAGAATCGAGCCATGTACTTGTTGTGGCATTTTTATGAAGCAAAATAAAAAGTTAATTATTTAAAAACATGGCAAAGGGTTTGAAGGTGAAGAAGATTATGATGTTTTTTTCGTGGAGACGACATGAGGAAATGATCCCTTTGACACAGCATCGCTCAATGCCCCTCATGCGGCATGAATTAACAGAAAGTAAGGTTAAATCATTGTACCAAAATTTAGGTCAAGAACCTCCCGAATTTATAGACCCAAATGATTTTGAATTAAAAGATGATCTTTGGTTTGTGAAAAAACGATCAAGGAGACTTGTTCAGCTTACAACTAAAAAAGACCTCAAGTTTTTAGCCGTGGGTTCAATTAGAAATAACTCAGTGTGAAAGATCAAAATCGCCTTGGCCTTGTTAGGCCGAAATTAAGGGCAGAAGCGTTTCTAAACTTCAAAACACACTGCAAGAACTCCCGACAGATAACAAATGCAAAACATGGAACTTTTAAAAAATTAAATCAATCAGAGGCGAATTAATAAATACAATAGAAGCAGAAACCCGTTTTTCGAAGAAACAGCGTTAAAAACAATTAATGATTCCCCATTGCCTATGCGAGAACTAACGGCCCTTGATCATGCTTTAAGAACCATTAGAGGCGAATTAACAAACAATTTAGCAAAACTAGGTGAACTGATGAGCATATAAAAAGAGAAAAAGAAAAACTCGTTGAGGCTGATGACGCCAACTTAGGGCATGATATTAAAGAAAGAATAACCCAAAGACTAAAAGATCTTGAACAAGAAAGATCGCAAGATAGAAGTGCTGTCTACTAACCGAAAACAATTACGAACTCAAGGGGAGCGAATAAGAGAAACTATCCAAAGAATTTTATATGAAGACACGCACTAGCAGAACGAATACGAACACTGTTTAGAGAGAAAAGGAGTGCACATTAGTAAGCGTTATAACAGCCCTTTGGATTTGCAATAAGTACACTAGTGATGGCTATTACAGGCGGCGGTGGAGGTCAAAGTTTAGTGCCTCCGTCGCCATCACCTGATAAATCATGGGGAAAAAAACAGTTGATCATCTTGCGAAATTTTTTAAAAAAAATAGTGGTAAAGCCGTGGGCTTTACCAGGAATATTGGGGAGTATTGTCAGCTGGCTTTTGTCTACTGCAAGCAAAGTAGTTGGCTTTATGGGCCCGGCACTTAGGACATTAGTTCTCGTAATGTTGGGTTACTATTTAGTAAGATAAAGACCAAGTAATCCCAGGCCAGTTAATCCCAAAAACAAGCGCTGTCTTTCATATCATGGTCATCGCGAACAGAGTCTGCGAGCTTTGCTGAGTCTTCAATGACTTTGGGGTTTGGACTTCGGGAATTAGTGACTTAATCTTGGGTGTTTGTTTACTGCTTGTAATTTACTGGCTCAGATTTATGTGTTTTTCCCAACCTTCTGTTCATTGCCCGCTATAAGAATTTCATTATTTAGTTTATTTTATTCCTACCTGGAGTCTGAGGTCAGAAGGCAGCATGTATAAACATTGCCAAAAGCAAAGTTCACTTTGATCTTGCGTATTGTAAAACAAATTTTTGGGATCTTTTAATACTTGAAGGTAATCAACTGTAGAATTAATGGCGTCCTCTAATTTGCTAAGTATTGTTTTGCGCGTCAAAGCCAGTAGAAGGATCAGTTATGCTCGATCTTGCCTGTGCTTGCGCCCCTAGCAAAAACCAAACGTAAGTACGAATAGAGTCGTTTATTCGTTCTATTCCGCCCTAGTTAGGCCCTTAGAAGTGTCTAAGATAAATGTTGTCCATGCTGTTTTATGCTCTTGCTTATGGACAGGGCTGAACAATTTTGAAAGGAGGTTTCAAGACATATTTTACTTTCTGTGCGTGCCCCGAAAATAAGGGGTGCCTATGCCATGATCAAGATCCAACTTTTGTCTAAAGTCTGTCTTGATGTTAATCTTAAATTCGTTACAGATCCTTTCAAAAGCCTTCATGTCTATTCTGTGCTGAATGGGTTAAACGATTTGTCATTCGGTAATGGTGCTTGCAGTCAGTCAAAATAGCCTGAAGGTGTAATAGAAATGAAATCTGTACACTGACCTCACCAAAAGATCATGGTGATTTAATGACGGCTACCCCCACTCCGCACCCAGTTGATGCACAAGACCAGCAAAGTTTAACTGGTTCTGATAAAACTGCATCGGATGACTATACCACGCTTTCTGGATGTGCTCTTTTTCAATAGGGGGGGGTTAAGATTTGCTCTTCAATGGAGTACTCACCTTTTATGAAAAGAGGCAGTTTGGGTCACAGCAATGTCAAGGTATCAGTTGCTATATTTTTAAGATTGTGTGCGGCCCAACAGAATATTTTGCATTAGTATATTTGAATGCACTCATTTTTAATTTGTTTAAAAAATGTTTGTAACAATAACAACTCAAGACCGCCCCTTTGTTTTTAGAACATGCTATTAATAACAATTGGGGAAGCAGAATGGTTGCGCTCCATGAAATATTCTACAAAGTCGTTGGTTTAATATAGCTGAATCCAAGAAGAATATAAGATTAAAAAAAATAATAATAAAGGGAAAAATTTGTTAGCCAGTTAACAATACCTGATGGTTATTACGGGGTTTTTTCTCACTAAAGAAGCAATGAGTAACTTCAACATTACTCTCAAACTTAACAATGCAAATTTGACAACATGTTAAATTCAAACCCGAAAAGGCACATTACCTTTTTAGTATAGAGCTAGCTAAAAGTTAGGCTTTTCAGCTAACAAAATAGTTTTAGAGTTACACCAGACGAAATACTTTTGAGGGAGAAAAACCCGCTCAATCTTGCATTATATTATTACTCTATGTTCATTTAGATGAGCTAAGCATGATGAAAACTTATATGATGGAGGGCCCTCAACTGTTTTAAGAGCTCTTCCATCAGGGAAAGCTGCATATTGCGATTATGAATTATACAATTCCCTAATTTACAGTTTAAAAGATTAGTTTGTGGGAGGGTCGGACATTTAAAATAAAAATCAAAGACAAAACAGGGAAAGTCGTAAAAAAGTGATAACTGCACTTTGTTTTGGAATAAAATAATAAGTTGTACTAAAAAATGTCGCGTGGGCCAGAAGAATCGGAGTTACATTAGCGCCTGTAAGGTGTATAACCTTAGAATTAAAAGACCTTGCAGACGTTGCGGACTTTGAACAAAATGGTGAGTAGGCACTTTGTATGTTTTGAGTACACTAAAGATGGTGATTATAAACGCAAAGAGGTTGACGACAACAAAAGGTTTCCCAAAATAGAACAAACTACGCAAACTAGAAGCAAATAATGTTGGCCCGTATGAATATAAAATAGTTCGAAAAACCCGACCTCAAATGGCACTTAGAACCCTATTAGAATGGGAAATAAAAATTTGAATTCATAAGCCCATTTACATATTTTAGCCGTCAAAAAAGTTTTTAGAAAGCATTCAACTCTGGCCCTTTTCTGTAAGTCTTATACCGGACGATAATAGTCGGAAAGAAATTGAAATAACGCCGTATGGGAAAAAACAGTACATCCTCCACAGAAAAGAAACAGTTGTAAAAAAGCTTCTACAAAATTACAGTTCTTTCCAAGCAGAAAATTAGGAGGACACGTTCACAATGATATTTGAAATTTCTGTCTTTAAAGATGTGGAGAGGGATGGGGTTGTGGGCGTTTGTGATGACCTTATAAAAGGATTTTAAAATTAGTGGCAAAACTTAGACGTTAAAAGTCTTAACGTTACCATCGTCGTTTTTCACAAAAGGCGAGGATATTAGATTTAACAAACAAGCAACAAAATCACTGTTGACTTAAATAGAAACAATCTTACAGGACTAATTGGATTTTAAACTTACACATTTAGCCTCAAAATTGGGTTTTATTATACTGAACAAGTTTTGACGGAGAGTATGATAAAAAAATAACTGAATTAGATTAAAATCTGTTATAAAAAATATGGAGCAGTTAAACTTTATGACAAAAACTCCTCATTGCTCATTGATTTGTGGGCAGACTGGTTGTGGAAAAACATATTATCCTCGACCTGTTACAAACAGTTTATCGTTAAAATTTTAATCATATTGTGGTTTTTGTCCAACACTTAAATGGAACAAAGCATATCATAATAGAAGGTTTATATGGACAGATGATGACATTTTATTTAGTTATCTAGCAATAAACTGAGTGAGTGTTTAGAACAGTTTTATAGACTGTTGAAGGAACGCAGACACTATTTTTATGATGACTGTTCGCAGAAAGAGACATAGTTAAAAGAGAAACACTTTGTCGGGAAAAACTAGCTTTCAGCGGAAGGCATGCGGGATAGGTGTGGTTTTTTTGCCAGAATATAACTCGGTTTTAAAAAACTTTAGAGGGAACAGTTAAAGACTGTAGTTTTATTTACATGAAAGACAAAGACTCATTGAAGAATGTTTGCGCGAAAATGTGTTATTGAAAATGACCAGGAAAAACACAGGATTAAGCAAAAACTGAAATCTAAAAAGTTTAGTAAATTAGTATTGAAAACGGATAACCCTACGCAGTACGTTTGTTTGTAGATAATCGTTATTTTTTAGTTATTGAAGTCTTACTTGTCAGAGAACAGGGAAAAGGGGCATTCTGGGTTACTTTCGCCCGAAACTGGGTGAGGGCGGAAGTGGCCCAGAATGCCCCTTTCCCTGTTCTCTGGCTGGGGAGAAGCCCAAGCTCAGATTTGACAAGCTTCTCACCAGAGATGGCATCTTCACCTTCGACCTGGAAGAAAAGAAAGTAAAAGCGATGAAGAAAATCTCTGCTTGGCATCTTGAGGAGGAAGTCAGTGGTGAGGGAAATCCCAGCCAGAAGACGGTTACAAACATACGAGCGGACGCAGCATCACATGACGATCCCGAGCCGGAAGGATTCAGCGGATCGCGAACGGACTTCCCACCCCTGCCCCCACCCGACCGCACGGACGAAGATTTCGGCATTGCCACATCTTCCCAGCCAAGTTATTTGCTGCACACGTCGGAGTACCCAGATATGAATCGTACCAGTGTAAGGCCACCGAACCGTGACGGCGCAAGCGTGTCAGAGGCCAACCCGATACGTCACAATCCAGTGCGCGGGGCGCACGGAGGAACAGCAATACTCTCGTGACGTCAGCAGCAAGGAGCCCTGTGACCACGCGTCAAAAAGCACGTGCCACTTCAGTGAGCCGGACTGAACAATCGGCACAGACACACACACTGCAACAGTCGGCACAGACACACAGCACTGCAACATCGCACAGACCCTCGGCAACTGTCGCACAGACACACACACTGCAACAGTCGGCGACAGACACACACACTGCAACAGTGGCACAGACTCACACTCGGCAACATGGGCACCAGACACACACACTGCAACAGTCCGGGACACAGACAACCCACACGGCATACAGTCACAGACACACACACTGTCTACAGTGGGCTCAGACACACAACTGCAACAGTCCGCACAGACACACACGCTGCACCTTGGGCACAGACACACACACTGCAACATCGCACAGACACACACACTGCAAACTGTGGGCCTCAGACACACACACGCAGACAGTGCACAGACACACACACACTGCAACATCCGGCAACCGGACACACACACTGCAAACAGTCGGCCTCACAACACTCACACTTGCTACATGGGGCCACAGACACACACACTCTGCAACTGTCGGCACAGACACACAAACACTGCAACAGTCGGCACAGACTCACACCTGCAACAGTCGCACAGACACACACACTGCCACAGTGGTCATCGGAAACAGGGGCAGGCACAACAGCAGAGAGGGGGGAGAGAGGGGGTAGGGGTGGTGGCCAGGTTAGAGGGGGGGGGGGGGGGGGTGGGGGTGGGGGAGGGAACCACAAACATAATGAAAATTAGGGGTGTGCCTAAGCCTCAACGAACTAAAGATATGCCCGTGGAACCTGCTACGGGTGGGTTCAGAAAACTTGGTGTTAAAGATTGGTTCAGTCATTTCTTACATTGACATATTTTTCACTAAATGAGACATTGGTGCTGACGGACAAGTACGAATTATACTGCGTTCCAAGATTAAGATGGGTACGTGTCTACAGCCGTGAAAAATCAGCGAGTTCTAGAACTTCGGGTGGTGTGGATGGTGTTTTGTACGTAAGATTTTGTGCAAAACCGCTGCGGAAAAATGGATATTTAGTATGAACACATGGTGGTTTTGGAACTAAAACACAAATCCGTTATTTTGCGTGAATAAGAAACGTGTTGGTTGGGGGGTCTATATATTCACCCGTATACAGAAATACGGGAACATTGCAAACACGTAATGGTTTTGATGTGTGAGAACAGTGCATTCTTTGAGGTAGAATTTGTCGGAAAAATTTCTCACTCATTATCATTGGGGACTTGAATGCGAGGACTGGTAGTGAGTATGCTCATTTTGCAGATGGTGTACGTGAAAACACAACTAGTGGGATCGTATGGACACGAGTGAAGATGTTGATCATTTAATTTGCAGAGGTTTCCGTGTGTGGAACGCACGCATAACATCTTGCACACGACGTAAAACCTTTCACACTTTCGGAGAGTAGCCAGTTTGGCCTTGTATGATTGCACGTTTACACATAGCATCACTCGCGTGAGAAATGGAAAAGATGAAGAAGTAAGAAATGGAGATGAACGATATGGAATGATCTGTTTCCTGAGACACGGAAACGACTGATTGAAGCGCCAGCTGCACTCTCAGTCCGGCACTACCAGGTAGGCACCCGTTGTGTAAAGGGAGTGTTGATTGTAAAGCGCGTAGAGCGTGCCTCTAGCCGAGAATAGGCGCTGTATAAGTATCATTAATTATTGTTATTATTATTTGAACGTAAATCCGAGAAGAAAGAGACTAATGCTTTCGGAACCAACTGTGTGGATGGGTGCAGCATTGATTGTGTTTATTAATCAATGGACTGGTGTCGATTTCACTGTGATGACTTCCCCCCATTGACGTTTTGTTTGTATACTGGTGGACAGGTACGATTGACTATCCGTAATGTCCCAAAAGATCTGGTGCCATGAAGAGTGGGGTGAGCGCTTTGAATGGTCTTTCTTTCATTGATTCACCGCAATTTCCCTGTGGCATTGAATACTCTTTTACTAGAGGAAAACACGGATGTGGTAATACTGCATCAAAGATAAAAGGAAAATGAAAAAAATAGTTTGGGAATCCCAGCAAGGAAGCCTATGTTAATGGAAACCTTTCATTCAAATGAAGTTCAAGAATTGGTACTAATGCATTTCGTCTCTAGATAATAAGTTGACCAGGCACTGAACAATTTACGCTGCAATTGTTGAAGGCATGTGAGTGTAGAAAAATGCAATTTTTTCATAATAGTGAGAAGAAAGAACCTCATGGTTTGATGCGATTGTAGCTTCGCAAACTTTTTACCAGACAACTTCTAGAATAGGTTCAGAAAACGAAGAAATCAATGATCGACTGCTATAACGTTAAAGCCGCAAAGAATATAAAGAGTTAAGTAGGTCAAAGCAAACGATTATAAACGCAATAAAGCTAGGTAGCTGGCTTCCATGAGCAACCACAGCAAACAGTGCGGAACAGAACTAGATACAAATTTCTGGAAGAAATAAAACGGACTTCCTGTAAAGAAATAAACAGAAAACCATGGTATGCTCACGGGAAACGGCTGTTTTAACGAGAACGAAGTCTCAACTGGACAGGATCCAAACACACGATACAAATACAGGAGAGCAACTAATAACCGTATATACGAACTTAACAGAGCCATTTCGAACAGTAAGTCTACAGCGCTGTACAAAAATGGAAAAAAGGGTAAACCTTGGGCCAGATAATATCTTGGCGGAAATTTGGTAAAACGGCAGACAGCACTGCAGTGAAGTTTCTTACAAAGCTGTTAACATACTATTTGATAAAGGAAAATACCCGAACCATGGGCTAAGCAATTATTGTACCTATCTTTAAGAAAGGAGTTAACCAGTGTACCAGATAACTACAGGGTGTTTCTTATTAGTTTAGTAAGTAAATGTTACACGTCGGTATTTGAATACATGAGACTGGTCAAATGGTTGAAGAAAAAAAAAAGCAGACTGAGTCACAAGCTGGGGTTACACGTGGCTACTCCACAACAGATCAAATTTTTACACTTAATGCTATCGTTGAAAAGGTGGGCTTATCTAAGAAAGGAGGTAAACGCTATGCTGTTTTGTAGATCTGAAGAAAGAATTTGATCAGTGCAACGCCAACTTTGTTCGATGTTTTTAAATTTGCAAAATGGGAATATCGTGGAAAATTTATGACGGTGTAACTGCTATGTATAAATGTTTCACTTCTGTGTGTGCGTATCAAGAGAAATTTACTAATAATTTTCCATTGCCCAGTGGTGGTTAGGCAGTTGATTGGGAGTCCATGTTGTTGTCGTGTGAGTGATAAAGGAATGGCACAAGTGTAACAATAAGGGATGCATGGAATTCAGTTTTTAACCCGGTCTGGTAGATCTGCAGTGCTTGGGATTGCAGAGGATATTGTACTAATGCCTAACACTGCAAGTTGGTTTTGCAAAATCAATAATTTTTGAATAATGCGGGCAAAAGGACGAGGGTCTGAATGTTAACACTGACAAGACTAAGGTAACGGGTTTTTCGGAAGGGTGGTTTTTTTGAAAAACATGAAAGTGAATATGGAGGGTGGCATCGGGTTATAGTTAACGATTATAATTACTTAGGAGTTGTATTTTACAACAAAAATGAGTATAACTAAAGGAGTAGACGCCTTGCCGTGAAAGGTAAGAGAGCATGGCTTGATTTGCATCAGATTGAGTACGAAACTTGGAAATGACATTTCACAGAACTGTGTTTCTTCGAATATTTTGATGCGCAGGTACAGCCCTTCTCCCTTATACATCTGATATTGGGGCTCCATAACTTGATTCGGTTTGAAAATATACACTCAGTGGCGTGTAAGCCCTTTTAAGTAGACGCCCTAAGCGTACCAAACAAGTATGATGCATTCGTTCTGCTGAGGCTGACAAAGATGGAGGGGATAGATACCCAGGAAAGCAATCTAATGTTACGAAACCTAAACGAAACTGGAAAATAAAGTGGGGGTGTCGTTAGTAAGACATTCTATTCACTCGGGTTTGGATACGTGGGTGCGGGAACAAGGTGTAGGTGTGAACAAACTTTTTAGAGCAAGTTTAAACAGAATTGGAAGGATGTTTAGAGGCAGGAGTGGAACGGGCTGGAACAAGGTAAAGTATGTTTCCGAAGAGACCGCTGTTCAAGACAAACTTTGATGGGGACGTATTTCGAATATCTGGACATAAAAATGCTCAGAACCTGCTTGACTAAGCTCTCCGGCTGGGGGGGGGCCAATCAAGGGTTTCATTTTCCCTCCGCAGAACATGGAAGAATAATGGAACTTTTCTGGGCAAAATGTGCAATGTATTAGAAGACAGGACATGTTATAAACCATTGTATTTTATACACAAGACTAAGGCAGAAATTATTTGACTTCTGAATGATC
>JAFLJL010013735.1:35000-38076 GCA_018398815.1 Conus ventricosus | reverse complement strand
CGCACGCACGCACCCACCCACCACACACACACACACACACACACACACACACAACACACACACACACACACCACAACAACGAAAAAATTCAGAAAAAGGGAAAACAAAAGCGCAAGAACTAAGCTAGGACAGTAGCGAAATACGGTCTTATTCTGCACCAATCACAAAAGACTGACAAAATTCCGCTAACTACAAAGCCTGGCACATACCGTATTAAAGAGACAGAATGAAAAACGAAGAGAATGAGTTTAAAAAAAAAAAAAAAAACAAAGCTTGTCTCTGCATTCGCTTCATTCTGCTTCAAATCCACTTCGTTCTCAATACAAATCAGATACATGTTGTCTTTAATAGCAAGAGACCAGAAATAAACTCTTTATCTAACAGTAATGCACCGCCAGTTGTTTCATGCATCATACAAAGTAACGTTCTCTATAGCATGCACGAAATGGTCGGTATTCTCTCGCTCATCGAAGACGGCCTTATTGGGAAGGAGAAAGTCCGACAATGGTAAAGTCCGACAATGCTAATCTCCCTTGGGTATGCTAAGTTTCGGATTACCGATGATTGTAGTTGGAGGTGCGGGTTTTACTTCGTTCACAAGACTGTGCGTTCCTCCAGGTCTGGAGAGAAATCGACGTCCATCTCTCCACAACAGAACTGGCACCGGTCTGGGGTAGCTTTCAAGAGGACCGCTCATTTCACCAGCATGCCAATTTCCAAGTGTGATGGCACCGGAGAAGAAGAAAAAGGAGGGTGGACGAAGAGGAGGTGGTGGAGGAGGTCGGGGAGGAGAAGAGGAGGAGGAGGAGGAGGAGGAGGAGGAAGAAGAAGAAGAAGAAGAAGAAGAAGAAGAAGAAGAAGAAGAAGAAGAAGAGAACGAGAAGAAAACAAAACAAAACAAAAAAAAAGAAGAAAAGAAGAACAAGAAGAAGAAGAAGACAAGGACAACGACGACGATGACGACAACGAAGAAGAAGAAGAAGAGGAAGAACAGGAGGCGAAAGAGGATGATGATGATGATGGTGAGGAGGAGGAGGAGGAGGAGGAGGGAGGAGGAGGAGGAGGAGGAGAGGAGGAGGATGAATACTTCACAATCGAAGCCCCTTGATTCTGTAACGCAACTATCATTATCTTCCTTCTGTCAAACACACGCCTGCAGTTACAACTTAGCAACAGCAGTTTGGTAGCTGACATCACAGTACAATCTGTTCGTGTTCTTTTGTCTTATACAGAACTTGCAATACTCACTCTCTTTCAATCAGCCAACAGCATGGAATTAAAGTTTTTTTTTTGGTCGTGTCGTTTCTCTCTCTCTCTACTTCATTCACCACTTTGGCTTCACAAGGGGAGTATTGTGCATGTCTATGTCTGTATTTTTTTTGTCGCTGAGGAAGGCATATTGCCGAAAATTTCTTGTCCTGTTTTGTGTCGTGCATTAAATCTGCGTTACTTCACACTTTGTTTTGTGTGCTCTTCTGCGTTTTTGTCGTGTTCCAGTAACGCCGCAGTTTGTTTCATTTACCGTGTCGTTTCTTTGTTTTTTTGTGTGTGTTTTTTGTCCGTAAATACATATTAACAGTCTACAAAAAGACGTCAGTTAACATATCATTGAAGGCAATCTTATACAACGCGTTCATGTAAATGTACTTCATTTGCACGAGCCAGCAGCATGACCAATAAATCCTCTCTCCCTCTCTCTCCCCCCCCCTCCCCCTCTCTCTCTCTCTCTCTCTCTCTCTGGAAAGATGTATAAACCATTTTTACGATTATCTTTTACATCATTATTACCTTGGTTATGAAACATTCTTATTTCACCCCTCTCTCTCTCTCTCCTCTCTCTCTCTCTCTCCCCTCTCTCTGGAAAGAAAAAATAATGATTTCTGCGATTATGCTTTAAATCTTATTGTCGTGGTTACAGGATGTTCTAATTTTGCTCTCTCCCTGTCTCTCTCTGTCCCTGTCTCTGTCTCTCTGTCTGTCCGTCTCTCTCTCTCTCTCTCTCTCTCTCTCTCTCTCTCTCTCTCTCTCTCTCTCTCTGTGCCATATTTCGACAGGAATATCTTTGAAATCAAAACAGTAACTGAACCGTCCGTCTGAATTGAAAGAGTTCTCTTCGCGCCTTTTAAAAATCTTTTCGATTTGTTTTGTTCTTTTCTTACTAAACTATAAACAAAACAAAACAAAACAAAACAGAACAAACAAACAAAGATAGATAAAAAGAATGTTGCATTTCGGGTTTGAAAACGAAATCCACGCCCTTACGATCATCACCAGTGAAGATGACGTAGTAAGCACAAACTACGGACTACTTGTCTTCCTGCGCCTGTGAGCGGATGTTTGGCGGTTCAGAGGCTCAGTAGCAGACGACTGGAGGAAACTAATGATGAGATGAGTGTTATCAGTGTGTGCACAGGCAGAGTTTAATGACCAATACAGCCGTCATACCGGGAGGAGGGGAAGTTACTCCATTCACCGCAGGTCAACAGATCAGAAACCGCTCTTGCTGTGGTGAAAAATATTGTAAAATATGTGGTGTTTTCAGAATTTTTGCTATGACGCAGGCCCAGTTCGAGGAAGAGTGTCGGGGGCAGGAGGAAGGGTTGGGATGGAGGAGAGGGATGGAGGAGAGGGATGGAGGAGGGGGAAGCTAAATGGGAGATGTGGGGGGGGGGGGGGGGGGGGGAGGTCGGTCCTCTGGATTCCAGATGTTTGTCCTGCCCCATTCCAAAAAATAGTAATGATATGAAACGTCGAAAATGTTTGTTCTTTTAATTTCTACTTAAACTCCTCAGCGCATTCTGTCTTCTGTTTGAGTTATGTACGTCTAACAATAACACAAAGATTCATGTCTAGACAAAATGCAGCTTCAGAAACTAACAATAACTGTTTGAGTACTTGCCAGTGAAACGACTCACTGACAACCACTCGCCTCGAAGTGTTCACACGCATTTAAAAATAAAAAGGACAAAAAAAGATTCATGGACACAATGGTAACGGACCAAAAGAAAAGAAGGAGGACAATAGAAGAACTAGCAAGCAACCAACGACCGAACAAAAACAAAACAAAACAAAACAA
>JAFLJL010013735.1:22500-25000 GCA_018398815.1 Conus ventricosus | reverse complement strand
ATGACAGATAGAATAAAAGAAAGAAAAAAATG
The DNA here is from genome assembly GCA_018398815.1 of Conus ventricosus. Lineage (NCBI taxonomy): Eukaryota > Metazoa > Mollusca > Gastropoda > Neogastropoda > Conidae > Conus > Conus ventricosus. The sequence continues at coordinate 24,968 of JAFLJL010013735.1, read as the reverse complement.
AAGGAGAAAAAAAAGAAAGAAACAAATCGACGGAACAAGGGAAATAAAAGGAGTGAAGAAAGAATTAAGCAACAAAATATAGAAACAGGGGAAAGGGGTGTGTGTGTGTGTGTGTGTGGGGGGGGGGGGGGGGGGGGGGGGGGGGGCGAAAAGAAACAAAACTGACACGAAAGACAGTGGAAAGAAAAGAAAGGCAAAAATGAAAAGAAATTGAAAAAAAAGGGGGGGGGGGGGTGAACAGAAAGAAAGCACACAAAAAAAGGCAGAGAAAAAAGACAGCAAGAGAAAATGGAAACGACAGAAAAGGGAAATGAAAGAACAGAGAAAATGGAAACGACAGAAAAGGGAAATGAAGAAAAAGGACAATAACAACAACGGGAAAAACAGAAATAAAGACAAACAACAAAACCAAAAATAAAAAAAAGGGGGGGGGGGGGGGGTTTAAAAAGGGAAAGAAAAAGAATTAAAACTCAGAAAAAAGGGAAGAGAAAGAAAATTGGAAAGAAACAAACGAACGGATTGTGGGCTGGAAACGAAAGGGAAGGGGGAAAAAAAAAAAGAAAGAAAGAAAGAAAGAAAAAGGAAGAAGAAAAAAAAAGAGAGAAAAGAGAAAATTGGAAAGAAAGACGAGAAACAGACCTGTAGCAAAGGGATTATAGGATTAACTCCCCTCCGCCCCCCCCCCCACCCAACCCCTTCCACCTACCCCACCTCATCCTACCTTATCCTAAGAGGGGGGAAAAAGACACAAAAGAAGAAAACAAGAAAGAAGGAAAGAAAGAAGGAAGGAAAAAAGAAAGAAAGAAAAAAAAGAACGAGAGAAAGAAAGGAAGAAAGAAAGGAAGGAAGGAAGAAAGAGAGAAAGAAAGAAAAAGAAAGAACAAACAAAAAGAAAAGAAAAGAAAAAGAAAGAAAGAAACAAACAAAACAAACAACAAAGATAAGAAAGAAAGAAAGAAAGAAAGAAAGAAAGGAAAAGAAAGAAAGAAAAAAAGAAAGAAAGAAAGAAAAAAGGACAGGAGAAGAAAAAAAAAAAGTAGAAGAAAACAAAAGAAGAAAAAAAACAAAAAATAGAAAGAAAGAAAAAAAAAGAAGAAAAGAAAAAAAATAGAAAGAAAGAAAGAAGAAAAGAAAGAAAGAAGAAAGAAAGAAAAAAAGAAAAAAAGCAGAAGAAAGAAAGAAGGAAAAAAGAGAAAGAAACAGTAAAAAAAAAAAAAAAAAAAAGGACCAGTGCAACGGGTGGCCTTATGATGTTGTTGCTGGCTGCCCGTTACAACGCCGCCGAGTAATTCCCGTCAAGCTCTTCTTCTTTCTTTTTTTTTTCTTTGTTCCCCCTCTGTCCCCCTTTGGTATAAAACGACGACCCCGCAACAGACGCTACATGCTACTACTACACTGGGCCGAGGTCTTCCGCGAGGTGTTAGCAGAGAAAGGAAAGGGAGAGACGAGAACGAGAGGAGAGAGAGAGAGAGCACCCGGGCGTTCCCCGTGCGACAATGGCCCGCCTTGTTCACGCTGCCGTTATATTGATCTCTGGGAACAGAAGCTGTTGATCTGCCGGGGAAGTGGCAGTTGACTCTTTTTTTCGCTGCTGGGTGGGGGTGGGGTGGGGTGGCGTGGGGTGGTTAGAGAGGGGAGGGGAGGGGACGGGGAAGGGAGGGGATGGTGCAAAGGTGGGGGTGGGGCGAGTTAGCTGGTTGGGAGCTCGTTGTGTTTGTGTTGGTTGGTTGGTTGGTGTTGTTGGGTTGTGTTGTTGTTGGTGTTGTTGTGGTGGTTGTTCTACGTGGGGGTTGTGCAGTTGTTGTTGATGTTGTTGTCATTGTCGTTGTTGTTGTTGTTGTTGATTGCTTGAGGCGGGGTGTGGGGTAGGGGGTTGGGGTGAGGTGGAGGGCAAGTGGTGGATGAGGAGATTAGGGAGTGCGTGTTGTACGCGAGCGCGCGCGCGTGTATGTGTGTGTGTGTGTGTGTGGTGTGTGTGTGTTGTGTGTGTGTGTGTGTGTGTGGTGGGGTGTGTGTGTTATTTGTGTGTGTGTGTGTGTGTGTGTGGTGTGTGTGGGGGTGTGTGTGTGTGTGTGTTAGTGTGTGTGTGTGTGGTGTGTGTGTGTGTGTGTGTGGTGTGTGTGTGTGTGTGTGTGCAACATTTGATTATGCATATACAAGATCGAGCACATAAACAAGAAGAAAACATTAGTATTCTCGTAAATGATGTGAGAGAACACTTTAAGAGTTTATACCCTTTCATATCATACTGATGTGGTGTGTGTGTGTGTGTGTGTGTGTGTGTGTGTGTGTGTGTGTGTGTGTGTGTGTGTGTGCAAAATTGGATTATTTAAAAACAAAAAGACTGAGGAAAAAAAGAAAATATTAACATTCTTGTAAATGATGTGAGCGAACACTTAGAGAATTTTTATTTCTAGGAACCTTAAACTTTACATTGATAGTTCAGTTGTGAATACAACTGGCCATGG
>JAFLJL010013735.1:7500-10000 GCA_018398815.1 Conus ventricosus | reverse complement strand
ACTCGGTTTATTGTCTCATTCGAAGGACTGTATGGGGAATGGAGTCAGAACACGATAACTTCGAGGGAAAATATACCCTGTCCCGAAACGGCCCGGCGGAGATTCGATTGCTGTATAGAGATTCCGACCCCCGCAACGACAAAGCAGCAAACCCAAGGATTTAACGTGTCGGCGCAACCAGCACGCACTACCATGTAGCTCTATTACGGCACCCAACATGTGGTTGTTCTAATTTTATTATTTTAGTGCAAAATCCTAATTGGGGCGCGTATGGGCGATGTGGGCCGCAGCCAGGCCTCTTTTCGAGGACCTCGTTTTGTACGAGCGCCCAGTCTGACTCACTGTGGCCATTTGTGAAGCATGGAAACATGTGAGGGTGTTGGTAGACATCGTGTCTTGTATCTGTGGTGGTAGTTGAAGAATAAGAAGATTAAGAAGACGCAGGAGGAGGAGTAGGTTGATGAGGAGATGGTGGAGGAAAGGGAGGCGCGGAAAAAGAAGGAGGGTGAATAGAAGAGGGAGGGGGATAAGGCGGAGGAGGGGGAGGAGGAGGGGGTGGGGGGGGGCAGGCTTGTTGATCGTACAAACTAATTAACGAGGGGGTGATTATTGTACCCTGCAGGGAAAAAAGAAAGGGGTTTTTTTGGGGACACTTACTGAAACGCTCTCTCTCTCTCTCTCTCTCTCTCTCTCTCTCTCTCTCTCTCTCTCTCTGTGTGTGTTTGTGTGTGTGGTGTGTGTGTGTTGTTTGTGGGTGTGCGTCTGTGTGTCTGTGTGCCGCTCGCCTTGTGTGTTGTGTGTGTTTTCGGTGTGTGGGTTTCTTGTGTCTGTTGTCTCTGTGTGTTCTGTCTGTGTTGTCGGTGTGCAAAGCGACGAGCGAAAGCGCGACGAGCCCCTATATGATGAATGTGTGTGTGATTGTGTGTGTACTAGACTGTTGTTGTGTTATTTCTTGTACTTGTTAGGATTTGAAACTCTCCCTCTCTCTCTCTCTCTCTCTCTCTCTTCTCTATCTATCCTTTTTTTATTTTTTTTTTTTTCCATTCCCTTTTTAAATTTTATCCCTATTGTATTGTAGTTTCTAGTCACTTTTGCATGCTTCCTTTGTTGGTCCCTTTATTTTATATTGTTGACCCTACCAGGGAGGATGAGATGTAAAAAAAGAACATCAGTGACTTATCTATTATCCTCGTAAATATTGAATTTTGTTCTTTGTCTTTGTCTTGTCTCTCTCTCTTCTCTCTCTCTCTCTCTCTCTCTCTTCTCTCTCTCTCTCTACTTCTCTCTCTCTTCGTGTGTGTTTGGTGCTGTGTGTGTGTGTGTGTGTGTGTGTGTGTGTGTGTGTGTGTGTGTGTGTGTGAAACTCGACCGGTGTTGTGACATGAAGGACTCATTCATCTGTAGAACACACGTGTTGGTGGTAGTACCAGATACTCTGACATCATCATGGTAGTAGTGTTTCTTCTTTACGTATTTTTTTTTTACTGTCTTGTCTTTGCTTTCTCTTCTTTCTTTACGTATTTTGGGGGGGCAATTGTCTTGTTTTTTCTTTTTCTTCTTCCTTTCCTTCTTTTTCGTAGTCTTTTTCTTTCCTTCTTTTTTAGTATTTTGTTGTCTTCTTTTTTCTTACTTTCCTTTTTTCTTTCTTTTTCGCTTGTCTTTTTCTTCTCGTTTTTATTTCTTTTTTTTTTCATTCCTTCTTTCTTATCGTTTTCATTGTCTTTTTTCTTTCTTTCGTCTGTCTCTTCTTTTTTCCCCTCCCACTCCCTCTCTCTCTCTCTCTCTCTCTTTCTCTCTCTCTCTCTCTTTTCATTCGTTTTTACTTGTTTTTTCAAAAATAGATACAACTTGAAATGATAAACCGAAGAAAAAAAGAGGGGGGAAAGAACAAAACATTAGAGAATAGAAAAGAAGAAAAGAAAAAAAACCCAGCGAAGTGAGGCAGCGGAATTAACTATATTATCGTATAAACTCTGAAGGGATAGGAGCCTGCTGTTTCGGTATGACTCAAGCTTTCAGAAAGGGCTTGGTCAAGTACTATTCCGAGTTCTGCATGCCGTTGTATCTTTTTGGTCAGATCTGTTCATAGCACTTGGGCTGTTACCATTTCATTGTAATTTTGTTACGCCTACCCATCGAAAGAAAGTGTCCTGTGATAGGCCTAGCTCATTTGTGCTTATTTGCATTTTGTTTTCATTTATTCATTTATTTACGTATCTATTTCTTTATTTATGTACCATTTTAAACTTTAATTTGTTTATGTTTTACTTTGAAATGAAATAAAAAAAAAAAGCTTTAAGGGGCGTTGCCGCTTACCCCTACTTGTGCTCTGCCCCTGGCCGAACGCAGAGGGCTCTGCAGGCTCTGGGCACCCACTTTTTTACCCTTACCCATCATTTTCGTTAGATGGACCCGGTCCTGCTAAGTCTTGATCAAAGAGAGTACGCCTGTGGGCGTAAAAGGTTAGACGTAGTACTATCTTTGGTCTGATGTTTCTCAT
>JAFLJL010013735.1:0-2500 GCA_018398815.1 Conus ventricosus | reverse complement strand
GCCTGTCTCTCTGTCTGTTTTCTGTCTGTCTGTCTCTCTGTCTGTCTGTTTTCAGCCCGTCTCTCTGTCTGTCTGTTTTCTGTCTGTCTGTCTGTTTTCTGCCTGCCTGTCTGTCTGTCTGTCTGTTTTCTGCCTGTCTGTTTCTCTGTCTGTTTTCTGTCTGTCTCTCTGTCTGTCTGTTTTCTACCTGTCTGTCTGTCTGTCTGTCTGTCTGTTTTCTGTCTGTCTCTCTGTCTGTCTGTTTTCTGTCTATCTGACTGTCTGTTTTCTGTCTGTCTCTCTGTCTGTCTGTTTTCTGCCTGTCTGTCTGTCTGTTTTCAGCCTGTCTGTCTGTCTGTCTGTTTTCTGCCTGTCTGTCTGTTTTCTGCCTCTCTCTCTTGTCTGTCTGTTTTCTGCCTGTCTGTCTGTTTTCTGCCTGTCTGTCTGTTTTCCTCCTGTCTCTCTGTTTTCCTCCTGTCTCTCTGTCTTTCTGTTTTCTGCCTGTCTGTCTGTCTGTCTGTTTTCTGCCTGTCTCTCTGTCTGTCTGTTTTCTGCCTGTCTCTCTGTCTTTCTGTTTTCTGCCTGTCTCTCCGTCTTTCTGTTTTCAGCCCGCTCTCTGTCTTGCTGTTTTCTGCCCGTCTCTCTGTCTTTCTGTTTTCAGCCTGTCTCTCTGTCTTTCTGTTTTCTGCCTGTCTCTCTGTCTTTCTGTTTTCAGTCCGTCTCTCCGTCTTTCTGTTTTCTGCCCATCTCTCCGTCTTTCTGTTTTCTGCCCCGTCTCTTGTCTTTCTGTTTTCTCCCTGTCTCTCTGTCTGTCTGTTTTCTGTCTGTCTCTCTGTCTTTCTCTCTTCTGCCATCTCTCTGTCTTTCTCTCTTCTGCCGTCTCTCTGTCTTTCTCTAGCTCTCTTTCTGCCCGTCTCTCTGTCTTTCTCTCTTCTGCCTGTCTCTCTGTCTTTCTGTTTTCTGCCCGTCTCTCTGTCTTTCTCTCTTCTGTCCGTTTTTCTGTTTTTCTGTTTTCTGCCCGTCTCTCTGTCTTTCTGTTTCTGCCCGTCTCTCTGTCTTTCTGTTTTCTGCCCGTCTCTCTGTCTGTCTGTTTTCTGCCCGTCTCTCTGTCGTTTTGTTTTTTGCCCGTCTCTCTGTTTTCTGTTTTCTGCCTGTGTCTCTGTCGTTCTGTTTTATGCATATATCTCTGTTTATCTGTTTTCTGCCTGTCTCTCTTTTGTTGTTTTTTCTGTTTTCGGCTTGTTCTCTTGTCCCTCTGTCTTTCTGTTTTCTGCTGTGTTTTGTTTTTCTTTTTCTGCCTGTCTCTTTTTGTTGTTTTTTTTCTTTGTTTTGGGGCTCGGCGCTTTGTTTTTTTTTTCCCTGTCCTTGTTTTTTGTTTTTTGCCCCTTCTCTGTCTTTCTGTTTTCTGCTGTTTCCCTTGTCTGTATGTTTGTTGTGTGTCAGACGATACAGAAAGACCCCGCCTTCTTCTTCTTTCCCCTCTTTTTTGTCTTTCAATTAAAAAAATCAACCCTTCTTATCCTTTCCTTTTCCCCAAATTTTCCCTTTTTTAAAAAATTTTTCTTTTTTTTTCCCCTCCCCCTTTAACAAAACCCCCCTTTTCCTTTTCTTCTTCTTTTCTTCTTCTCTTCTTCTACTCTTACTACTCTTTTCTTCTCTCTTTTACTTCTAATTACTATTTCCCTTTTTTCTTTTCTTTTCTCCTTCTCCTCCTTTCCTCCCCCTCCCCTCTCTCTCTCCTTCTTTTTTTCTTTTCTTTTTTTCTTTTTCTTTTTTTTTCTTCTTTTTCTTCTTTTCTTCTTCTTCTTTTCTACACACTACAAACTTACTACACTACATCCCCATTCTACTACAATTAATACTCAAATACTATACTACTACATCCTCCCCCTCTTTTCTTCTTCTTTTCTTTTCTTCTTTCTTCTTTTTTCTGGGGGTCTGCTGTTTGTCGGGTTTAAAGAACAGAAAAAACATGTCTTTGTTCTTGTTCTTTGCGGGCTGGCGACTTGTCTGTCGGGGTGCTGCCGTTTTTCTTTTGTCTACCTTAAGGTCTTTTCTTCATTGAGTTTATCCTTTTTTTCTCTGTCCTTCTTATTTTTTTGGCTTTTTTTAAATCTTTCATCTTTTGTTTTTTTTTTTCTGTCTGTTTTAAAAGGGTTTTCCCCCCCCTTTTTCCTGTTTTCTTTCTTTCCTTTTTTTTTCTTTGTTTTTGTTTCTCCATCTATTTACATTAGAAAACGTTCTGTATTTTTTTTTGATCTGTTACTTTTCTCTCGTTTTTTCTTTTTTTTCTTTTTTTTTTTTTCCTCAAGGTTGTTCCTTCTGCTTCTTACCTCCTTATTTTAACACTCCTCTCTCTTCTCTCTCTTCTCTCTCTCTCTCTCTCTCTCTCCCCCTTTTCCCTTACACACACACACACACACCACACACACACAACACAAACAAACACACACACACCAAAACTATCCCCACCAACGCACAAGCCTGAATCCTTCTCTCCTCACAAGGGTGGGGGAGGATC
>JAFLJL010013734.1:26516-33952 GCA_018398815.1 Conus ventricosus | reverse complement strand
TCAATGGAAACCCCGCACGGAATTTTGGGTTACAGCGCCCCTACAGTGCCTTTAATTATTTTTACCCCAACCAAACCCCCCCCCCCCCCTTTGCGTTCTTTTGTCTCAGTTTATTATATATATATATATATATAATATATTAAAATTTATAAAAAAAAATTATATATTATATATAAAAATTGAATTATAAACAAAGTTTGCCTTAGTCTTGATTGAAAAATAGGGGGAGAACGCATTCATATTGCGTGGTAGATGATTCTGTAATAACATAGTCTTGAGGGTAAGGGGAAAAAAAAAAAAAAGCTTCAAAATGACCTTCAGCAAAGCTTATGTTCCCCAAAGGGGGGAGAGAGACTCCTCCAAAAGGGAGGGAAACTCACAACAATAACCCCTGGTCAATCCGTTTTCGAAACTTTTTATTGTTCTGTTTATATATTTTAATATATAATAATAATTAATATATATATATATATATATATATAAAAGTGCCAAAAAAACTAAAAATGCCAACCCCTTGGGGCAACATCTTTTAAAAATAATTATTTTAAATGAAGTATTAAAAACTAAAGCTTGTTTCAACCTTTCTATCATCAGGATATATCCGATGGCAACTTGAAACAAGCTTTAAAATTTTTTACTTTAAAAAAAAAAATTTTTTAACGAATATTTTTATTAAATATAATTTTTTTATATATATATTCATATAAATAATAATAAAAACCAAAAAAAAAAAAATTCCAAGATAATACCCCACCGTTCCAGCAAAACAGACAGCTTGGGGTTGCCCAAACTGCAAGAAAAATGAATTAAACAAAGCTTGCTCTTTTGTCTTTAAATTTAAGAAAGGGGGGGATAACATTCATTCTGCAGTGGTAGATATCTGCCTTAAATAACAGTATGTGCTTTGGGGGGTGAAAGGGGAAGAAAAAAAAAAAATGTTTTCACAATGAAAATTCGCAAGCTTAATCTCCAAGGGGGAACACCCCCCAATAGGGAGGAAACTCCTAAAATATAATCCTTGGCATAACCGTTTTCGAAACTTGGTGGTTTCTCCTCAGTGACCCCGGGGAAAATGGTAATTTGACTCCCTCCTTTTTTAGTTTTAAGGAAATGCAATCCCAAAAAAATTGTGGCAATACCGTAGTTTGGTTTGTGGTTTCAAAAAAACCAAACCCAAATTCCATCTAAAAGCAAAAAAAAATCATAAAAGACAAACAAAACTACATCTTCTTAAAAATAAAAATATAAAAAGTTTTCCCCTTTAAAACACAAATGCTGGGGCATTTTGGGAAAGAATCCGCAAGGGGTAAAAACAACAAACAATAATTCCAAGGTAAACCCCACCGTTCCCCCAAATTACGAGCACTTGGTGTTGCAATGACTGCAAGAAATAATGAATTTATAAACAAAGCTTGCTCTTATGTCTTAGAATTGAAGAAATATTGGAGAAAAGTCATTCATTATCTGCGAGTGGTATATATTCTGCCTAACTAACAGTATGGTTTCTTGAGCACTCATCGCATCAGTAAAGATAAGTCAGAGATGGTTATAATTCAGACATTGGGCATCTTACCGACAAGGCCAGAGCCCCTACCAAGGCAACTCGACTTGGAGCGGCAAGATCCAATGCCAAAGCCTCAGCTGTCCTCGAGAGACTCTCTTTGGTTTTTTAGCTGTTTTCCTCCCTCATCCTCTTCTCCTCTTCCTTATTCACCACAAGGTCCCCCCTGACGGCCGATGTGGGTGGTGCAGGCAACAGTCATTATCGACCTTACCAATCTGGAGAGAAGACTTCTAACTTCTGGCGCCTGGAGGACCGACCCGAGTATCGCCTCTGACGTGGGCACCTCTACCGCTTCAAACGACCGCCTGAAACACTCTCCCTGGATATGCCCCTACAGGATGGTAGTCATTCCCCATGGTTTTTCCCTACAGGATGGTAGGTCATTGTCCCCATGTTCCCCAACAGGTATGGTAGGTCATTTCCTCCCATGTTCCCCTGCAGGATGGTAGTCCATTTCCCATGTTCCCCTACAGGATGGTAAGTCATCCCAACATGTATCCCCCTACAGTATGGTAGGTCATCCCTGACATGTTCCCCCTACAGGATGGTAGGTCATTCCCCAAGTTCCGCTACAAGATGGCAGGTCATTCCCCCATGTTTTCCTCTACATGATGTAGGTCATTCCCCCGACATGTCCCCTACAAGGATGGTAGGTCATTCCCCATGTTTCGCCTAAATTGTAGGTCATTCCCCATGTTCCCCTACAGGATGTCAGGGTTATTGCTCATGTATTCCCAACAGGATGGTAAGGTTATTTCCCCATGTTTCCCTACAGATTGGTAGGACATTCCCCATGTTTTCCCGACCTGATGGTATAGTCATTCCCCATGTATTCCCTACAGGATGGTAGGTCATTCCCCGCATGGTCCCCTACAGGATGGGTATGTCTTCCCCATGTTTCCCTACAGGAGGGAGGTCATGCCCCCTGTTTTTCCTACAGGATTGTAGGTCATTCCCCATGTACCCCTACAGGATGGTAGGCATTTCCCCGACATGTTCCCCTTACAGGATGGTAAGGTCATTCCCTGACATGTTCCCCTACAGGCTGGTAGTCATTTCCCCATTTCCCCTACAGGATGTAGGACATTCCCCATGTTCCCCTACCGGATGGTAGGTCATATTCCCCGACATGTTCCCCGACAGGATGGTAGGTCATTCCCATGTCTCCCTACAAGATGGTAGGGTCATTCCCCAGGTTCCCCTACAGGATGTAGGGGTCATTCCCCGACAATGTTTCCCCCTACAGGATGGGTATTCAATCCCCATGTTTTTTCCCTACAGATGGTAGGTCATCCCCATGTTCCCCTACAGATGGTATGTCATTCCCCGACATGTTCCCCTACAGGATGTAGGTCAATTCCCTGAACATGTTCCGCCTACAGGATGGTAAGGTCCCTCCCCATGTTCCCCTACAGGATGGAGGTCATTCCCATGTTCCCTTTATACAGGATGGTAGTCATTGCCCATGTTTTTCCCTACAGGATGGTAGGTCATTCCCCATGTTCCCCTACAGGAAGGTAGGTCATTCCCCGACATGTTCCCCACAGATGGTCTAGGGGTCATTCCCTGACATGTTCCCCTACAAGGATGGTAAGGTCATTCCCATGTTCCCCTACAGGGAAGGATGGTAATTCATTCCCAGACAGTTCCCCTACAGGATGGTAGGTCATTCCCATGTTCCCCTATACCGATGGTAGGTCATTCCCCATGTTCCCTTAAGGTTGGTAGTCATTGCCCATTTCTCCCTACAGATGGGTAGGATCTTCCCCACTTTCCCCTACAGGATGGTAGGTCATTCCCCGACATGTTCCCCCTACAGGATGGTAGGTCATCCCTGACATGATTCCCTACAGGAGTAGGTCATTCCCCCCATGTTCCCCTACAGGATGGTAATCATACTCCCTGACATGTACCCCTAACAGAATGGTAGGTCATTCCCCAAGTTCCCCTACAGATGGTATGCATTCCCCCATGTTCCCCTACAGGATGGTAGGTCATGCCCCATGTTCCCTAAAGGATGTAGGTCATTCCCCGACATGGTCCCCTACAGGATGGTAAGGTCATCCCTGACAGATGTTCCCCTAAAGATGGTAGGTCATTCCCCATGTTCCCCTACATGATGGCAAGTCATTCCCCATTTTCCTACAGGAGGGTAGGTCCATTCCACCGACATGGTCCCCTACAGGATGGTAGGTCATTCCCCATGTTTCCCTAAAGGAAATGGTAAGTCATTCCCCATGTTCCCCAACAGGATGGTAGGTTATTGCTCATGTTCCCAACAGATTGGTAGGTTTATTCCCCATGTTCCCTACAGTAATGGAGGACATTCCCCATGTTTCCCTACATGATGGTATGTCAATTCCCCATGTATTCCCAACAGGATGTAGTCCATTCCCTGACATTTTCCCTACAGAATGGTAGGTCCATTGCCCATGTTCCCCAACAGGATGGTAGGTTACTCCCCAGTTTCCCTTACATGAATGGTAGGTCATTTCCCCATGTTCCCCTACAAGGATGGTAGATCATTCCCCATGTTCCCCTACAGGATGTAGGTCATTCCCCACGTTTCCCTAACAGATGGTAGGTCATCCTCCCCCCGTTTCCCTTACAGGAATGGTAGGTCATTCCCCGACATGGTCCTCCACAGGATGGTAGGTCATTCCCACCGTGTTTCCCCTAAAGGATTGTAGTTCTTCCCCATGTTCCCCCTACAGATGGTAGTCTATTGCTCATGTTTCCCTACAGGATGGTAGACAATTCCCCATGTTTCCTAAAGAATGTAGGTCCATCCCCATGTTCCCCAACAGGATGTAGGTTTATTCCCCATGTTCCCTACAGGATGGTAGGCATTCCCCATGTGCCCCAACAGGATGGAGGTCCATTGGCCCATGTTTCCCCAACAGGATGGTAGGTCATTGCCCATGTTCCCTACAGATGGTAGGTCATTCCCCCATGTTCCCCCACAGGATGGTAGGTCATTCCCCCGACATGTTTCCCCCCCTCACAGGATGGTAGGTCATTCCCCATGTTTCCCCCTACAGGATGGTAGGGTCATTCCCCGACATGTTCCCCAACCAGAGGTAGGTCATTGCCCATGTTCCCCTACAGGATGGGGAGGTCCATTGCCCATGTTCCCCCTACAGGATGGTAGGTCATTGCCCATGTTCCCCTACAGATGGTAGGGGTCATTGCCCCATGTTCCCTTACAGATGGTAGGACATTGCCATGTTCCCCTACAGGATGGTAGGTCATGCCCATGTTCCCCATCAGGATTGTAGGTCATTCCCGACATGTTTCCCCTACAGGGATGGTAGGTCATTCCCCCCCGACATGTACCCCTACAGGAATGGTAGGTCAATCCCCCGACCTGTTCCCCACAGGATGGTAGGTCATTCCCCATGTTCCCCCCCTACAGGATGTTAGGTCATCCCCATGTTTCCCTACAGGATGGTAGGTCATTCCCCTGACATGTTTCCCCTACAGGAGGTAAGGTCAATCCCCATGTTTCCCTACAGGATGTAGGTCATTCCTGACATGTTTCCCTGACAGGATGGTAGGTCATTGCCCATTTCCCCCAACAGGAGGTAGGTCATTGCCCATGTTACCCCTACAGATGTAGTTCATGCCCCAAGATCCCCCTACAGATGGTAGGTCATTCCCCGACAGTTCCCCTACAGTGATGGTAGGTCATTTCCCCATGTTCCCCTACAGGATGGTAGGTCATTCCCCGACAATGTTCCCCAACAGGATGGTAGGTCATTGCCCATGTTCCCCAACAGGATGGTCGGTCATTGCCCAAGTCCCCTACAGGATGGTAGGGTCATTGCCCATGTTCCCCTACAGGATGGTAGGTCATTGCCCATGTTCTCCTACAGGATGGGGGGGGTAATAGGGGTCATTGCCCATGTTCCCCACAGATGGTAGGTCATTGCCCATGTTCCCCAACACGGATGGTAGGTCATTCACCCGACCTGTTCCCTACAGGATGGTAGGTCATTCCCCGACATGTTCCCCTACAGGATGGTAGGATCATTCCCCGACAATGTTCCCCTACAGGATGGTAGGTCATTCCCCATGTTCCCCTACAGATGGTAGGTCATGTCCCCATGTTTCCCTACAGGATGGTAGGTCATTCCCTGACATGTTTCCTCCCTACAGGATGTAGGTCATTCCCATGTTTCCTAAAGGATGTAGTTCATTCCCTGACATGTACACCTACAGATGTAGTCATTCCCCATGTTTTCCCTACGGATGTAGGTCCCATTCCCTAAATGTTCCCCGATGCAGGATGGTAGTCCATTCCCCATGTTCCCCTACAGGAAGGTAGGTTCATCCCCATTTTCCCCTACAGGATGGTAGGTCATTCCCTGACATGTTCACCCTACAGAATGGTAGGGTCATTCCCCATGTTTTCCCTACAGGAGGTAGGTCATCCCGACATGTATCCCCTACAGATGTAGATCATTCCCCATGTTTTCCCTACAGGATGGTAGGTCATTCCCTAACATGTTCCCCTACAGATGGTAGGTCATCTCCTCCCCATGTTCCCTAAGGAGGTAAGGTCCCTCCCCGACATGTTCCCCTACAGGATGGTAGGTAATTCCCCTTTTTCTACAGGATGGTTGGTCATTCCCATGTACCCCTACAGGATGGTAGGTCAGTCCCTCGACATGTTCCCCTACAGGATGGTATGGTTCATTCCCCATGATTCCCTACAGGAGGTAGGACATACCCCATGTTCCTTCCCCTACAGGATGGGAGGTCATTCCCCGACATGTTCCCCTACTGGAGGTAGGTCATTCCCTGACAGTTCCCCTAACAAAAGGAGGGGTAGGTCATTCCCACGTTCCCCTACAGACTGGTAGGTCATTCCCCATGTCCCTACATGGATGGTAGGTCCATTCCCCCTGTTTTCCCTACAGGATGTAGGGTCCATTCCCCATGTTCCTCTTACAGGATGGTAGGTCATTCCCACGACATTTCCCCTACAGAATGGTAGGTCATTCCCTGACATTTCCCCTAAAAGGATGGTAGGTTCATTCCCTCACATGTTCCCCTATCGGATGGTAAGGTCATTCCCTGACAGATCCACTAACAGGGATGGTAGGTCATTCCCCATGTTCCCCTACAGGATGGTAGGTCATTCCCCATGTTCCCCTACAGGATGGGAGGTCAATTCCCCATGTTTCCCTACAGGATGGTAGGTCATTCCCCGACATGGTCCCCTACAGGATGGTAAGGTCATTCCCATGTTCCCCTACAGGATTGGTAGGCATTCCCCATGTTCCCTTACGGATGGTAGTCATTTCCCATGTTTCCCCTACAGGACGTAGGTCATTCACCAGTTCCCCTTAGATGGTAGGTCATTCCCCGACAAGTTCCCCTACAGGAGGTAGGTCATTCCCTGACATGTTCCCCAACAGATGGTAGGGTCATTCCCATGTTTTCCTCCCCTACAGGATGGTAGGTCATTCCCCTGACTAATGTTCCCCACGGATGGAAGTCATTCCCCCATGTTCCCCTACAGGATGGTAGTTATTCCCTCACATGTTTGCCCCTACAGGATGGTAGGTCATTCCCCGAGATGGTTCACCTACATGATGTAGTTCATTCCCCATGTTCCTCCCCTACAGGATGGTAGGTCATTCCCCGACATGGCCCAACAGGATGGTAGGTCAATCCCCGGAAATGTTTTCCCCTACAGGTTGGTAGCATTCCCCATGTTCCCCCTACAGGATGGTAGGTTAATTCCCCAGGTTTCCCAACAGGATGGAGGTCATCCCCATGTTCCCCTACAGGATGGAGGTCCATTCCCCACGTTACCCTACATGGATGGTAGTCATTCCCCATGTACCCCTACAGGATAGGTAGG
>JAFLJL010013734.1:19016-21516 GCA_018398815.1 Conus ventricosus | reverse complement strand
CACACACACACACCAATCTGCACATCTGTATCTATATTTAGCCCTTTCCTCTCTCTTCCGTCCTCCTCACTCTCTCCTCTCTCTCTCTCTCTCTCTCCTCTCTCTCTCTCTCTACTCTCTCTCTCTCTCTCTCTCTCCTCTCTCTCTCTCTCATCTCTCTTCTCTCTCTCTCTCTCTTAGTCATACTTAGTCCCTTAACGGGGCAAGGGCCGGATGAAAAAAAGCATGTGTTTGCTTATCTGTTACCCTTGGAAATAAAGATTATCATCATCATCATCTCTCTCTCTCTCTCTCTCTCTCTCTCCTCTCTCTCTCCTCTCTCCTCTCTCTCTCTCTCTCTCTCCTCTTCGCTCTCTTCCCTCCTTACTGACATTCTCGCCCAGTTTCTCAGGGGCTGGGGGGGGGGGGGGGGGAGCGGGAAGGGAGGGGAGCGGAGGGAGGGGAGCGGAGGGAGGGGAGCGGAGGGAGGGGAGCGGAGGGAGGGGAGCGGAGGGAGGGAGCTGAGGGAGGGGGAGCGAGGAGGGGAGCGGAAGGCGAGGAGGGGGAGCGGAGGGAGGGGAGCGGAGGGAGGGAGGAGCGGAGGGAGGGGGAGCGGAGGGAGAGGAGCTGAGGAGAGGGAGCGGAGGGAGGGAGCGAGGGAGGGGAGCGGAGGGAGGGAGCGGAGGGAGGGGAGCGGAGGGAGGGGGAGCGGAGGGAGGGGAGCGGAGGGAGAGGAGCTGAGGGAGGGGAGCGAGGAGGGGGAGCGGGGAGCGGAGGGGGGGGGAGCGGAGGGAGGGGAGCGTCACCTGGTTCAAATTGGACGGCAGAGGTTTGTTCCCTGCTCAGGCCACTGCCCTCGGCAAAGTGCACCAGTTGGATCTGATTTACCTCCCCCCCCCCCCCCCTGTCTTACCCCCCCCCCCCCCCCCCCCCCCCCTCCTTCCGCTCCACAAAAAGAAACCCACTTTGAGAGAGAGAGAAGAGAGAGAGAGAGAGAGAGAGAGAGAGAAGAGAGAGAGAGAAGAGAGAGAAGACAGAGAGACAGAGAGAGAGTTTAAATGGGAATTTCCCAGAGATCGTATGTGCATTCCACCCCCAACCCCCTTCCCCCGCCTCCGCTCCTCCCTTCCCCTTCATGGATTGACCTGTTCATCAACTCTGCAACAGCACTCCCTCCCCCCCCTCCCCCCCCCCCCTCCCTCCCCAGTTAACTGTCACCATTGATCACGGTGACACATCACCATTGATCATGTGCACCCCACACTACCAGTTGATCACGGCTGACACACCACCAGTTGATCATGTGACACATCACCAGTTGATCATGTGACACAACCACCAGTTGATCATGGAACACACCACCAGATGATCATGGTGACTGACACACCACCAGTTGATCATGGTGACTGACACATCACCAGTTGATCATGGTGACTGACACATCACCAGTTGATCATGACTGACACACCACCAGTTGATCATGGTGACACACCACCAGTTGATTATGGTGACACACCACCAGTTGATCATGTGACACACCACCAGTTGATCATGGTGACTGACACACCACCAGTTGATCATGGTGACACATCATCAGTTGATCATCGACTGACACACCACCAGTTGATCATGGTGACTGACACATCATCAGTTGATCATGCTGACTGACACGCCACCAGTTGATCATGGTGACACACCACCAGTTGATCATGCTGACTGACACACCACCAGTTGATCATGGTGACTAACACACCACCAGTTGATCATGGTGACTAACACACCACTAGTTGATCATGGTGACACACCACCAGTTGATCATGGTGACTGACACACCCACCAGTTGATCGTGGTGACACATCACCAGTTGATCATGGTGACACATCACCAGTTGATCTTGGTGACTGACGCATCACCAGTTGATCATAGTGACACATCACCAGTTGATCATGGTGACAAACCACCAGTTTGATCATGGTGACACACACCAGTGTCATGGACAACCACCAGTTGATCATGGTGACTGACACATCACCAGTTGATCATGGTGACTGACACATCACCAGTTGATCATGGTGACACACACCATACTGGTGACACACCACCAGTTGATCATGGTGACACATCACCAGTTGATCATGGTGACACATCACCAGTTGATCATGGTGACACACCACCAGTTGATCATGCTGACACACCACCAGTTGATCATGGTGACACACCACCAGTTGATCATGGTGACACACCACCAGTTGATCATGGTGACACATCACCAGTTGATCATGGTGACACATCACCAGTTGATCATGGTGGACTGACACACTGCCAGTTGATTATGGTGACTGACACACCACGAGTTGATCATGGTGACACACCACGAGTTGATCATGGAGACACACCACCAGTTGATCATAATGACACACCACCAGTTGATCATGGTGATTGACACACCGCCAGTTGATTATAGTGACTGACACACCACGAGTTGATCATGGTGACACCACGAGTTGATCATGGTGACACA
>JAFLJL010013734.1:1516-14016 GCA_018398815.1 Conus ventricosus | reverse complement strand
TCTCTTTCTTCTTCTTCTTCTCATCTTCTCCTCACTTACTGTTCCTCCCTTCCCCCCCTCCTCCTCCTCTCCTCCTTCTTTTCTCTTCTTCTTCTCTTCTTCTAATCATGATGATGATGATGATGATGATGATGATATCAATAAAAATAAAGGTAAAATAATATAATAATAATAATAATAATAATAATATAATAATAATAATAATAACAAGTAGTAGTAGTATGAACGCTGACATGTTTGTCCGAGCTGTCATGTTTTGTCAAAGCTCACATAGGACATCTTTGTCAAAGGTGACATGTTGATCAATGCCGACAAATGACAGTTTGTCAAAGCTGTCATGAGTTTGTGGAGCCTTTGACGGTGGAGTGAGTGGGGGAGAGGGGGGGGGTCCCATGGATGGGTGGAGGGGCAGTAGCACTCATCTGGTCTGGCCCTGCAGCCTGCACAGACAACCTGTAGCTGGCCTTGACCTGTAGGTCAAAGGTCGGTCATCGTCTGTCCTGGGACTAAGTACAGAGTGTACGCATGGACGTTTATATGCATATATAATACATGTACAATCTGATTTATGGACGTATATATGCATGTATAGTGTATATACAATCTGATTTATGAACGTTTATATACATGTATAGTGTATGTACAATCTGGTTTATGGACGTTTGTGTGCATGTACAGTGTATGTACAATCTGATTTATGGACGTTTATATGCATCTATAGTGTAAGTACAATCTGATTTATTGACGTATATGTGCATGAAAAGTGTATGTACAATCTGGTTTATAGACGTTTATGTGCATGTATAGTCTATGTACAATCTGATTTATGGACGTTTATCTGCATGTATAGTGTATGTACAATCTGGCATGTGTAGTGTATGTACAATCTGATTTGTTTTCTGAACAGACTTGTTTGTTGAAACTGGGTTTTTTTCATCTGGGTTCAAAATTTGGTGTGTTTGACGACTTCGTCAAAGCAGTCATATTGGATAACACTCATGTTTGACAAATCTGTTGTGTTTGTCAAAGCTGTCACGTGCGATATTCATTGAAGATATCGTGTTTGACAAAGCCGACATGTATGTCAGACTTATGTTTGATGTTTGTCAAACCTGTCCTGGTTGTCACAACTAATTAGAAATGGAGTTGTCATCCTTGACAAACCAAGCATGTTTGATATTGTCAGACTTGTCATGTTTGTCAAAGCCGCCATGTTTGACAAAGTTTCCCTGTTTGACAGTGACTCCTGTCTGTTAGGTTCATTGAAACTGCCTTGCTTGTCCTAGCTGTCCTATTTATCTAGCTATCCAGTTCGTCCTTGCTATCCTGTTTGACCTGGCTATCCTGTTTGTCCTAGCTATCCTGTTTGTTCTAGCTATCCTGTTTATCCTACTATCCTGTTTGACCTGGCTATCCTGTTTGTCCTGGCTATCCTGTTTGTTCTAGCTATACTGTTTATCCTACGATCCTGTTTGTCCTGACTATCCTGTTTGTCCTGGCTTTCCTGTTTGTCCTGGCTATCTTGTTTGTCCTGGCTATCCTGTTTGTCCTAGCTGTCCTGTGTTTGTCCTACTATCCTGTTTGACCTGGCTATCCTGTTTGTCCTACTATCCCGTTTATCCTACTATCTTGTTTATCTTGGCTATCCTGTTTGTCCCGGCTATCCTGTTTGTCCTGGCTGTCCTGTGTTTGTCCTACTATCCTGTTTGTCCTGGCTATCCTGTTTGTCGTGACTATCCTGTTTGTTCTGGCTATACTGTTTGTCCTAGCTATCCTGTGTTTGTCCTACTATCCTGTTTGTCCTGGCGATACTGTTTATCCTACGATCCTGTTTGACCTAGCTATCCTGTTTGTCCTAGCTATCCTGGTTTGTCATACTATCCTGTTTGTCCTGGCTATACTGTTTATCCTACGATCCTGTTTGTCCTAGCTATCCTGTTTGTCCTACTATCCTGTTTGTCTGGCTAAACTGTTTATCCTACGATCCTGTTTGTCCTCACGAGAAACGGTCCACCTTGCACCCCCCCCCCCCCCCCCCCCCCCGCCCTAATAAATTTGTCACATGTATTTTTGGTGCTTTAGAGTGTATAGATCACGAAACATCATGTTAACATAAAAAATCTTGGGACGCACTGTCCCTTCTGGCTTAATTTTGAAAGGCACCCATCTCAGGTGCCGCGGCTGCTTTTCGTCGGTCCGAAACGTTCCCTAAGTTTGGTGATCACCTGTGTCTTTGTTATTTAAGCTACGAGAATTTCCTTTATGTTTTTGTTGACAGTAATGCCTTCTGCACGATAGGCAATAATCAGAATGATAATATATGCAATATGGTGACCGCAGTAAAGCTACGTGTGTACCCACCGTATGTCACACGTTGCGAACTGTAAATTTGCCAAAGTGTTTGCAATAAACTATCTCTCCCGAAAACTGTGCAACTTATTAGAAACAAAATACACCACAGTATCAAAGAACAGTCTCTTGTAATTCTTTTGAGCTATGCCACATCACTATGGGCCTATGCTGACGCCCTCTGTTGCCGGGTTATCTCCCCTACCCCCTATCTGGCTTCGACGCAAATTTAATTCTTTAAAAATTCATACTGGACATTTTATTGAAAATAAAGTTAATGTGCACTTTCCAAGTATGAGCGCATATTTGTGTGTGCGTGGGGGGGGGAGGGAGGGGGGGCATGCGGGCGGGCGGGCGGCGGGCGCGCGCGCGCGCATGTGTGTGTGTGTGTGTGTGTGTGTGTGTGTGTGTGTGTGTGTGTGTGTGTGTGTGTGTATGTGTGTGTATGTGTGTATTGATGATGATTGTTCTCAGATGCTGGCATTGGAAGGCATTCTGTTTAATGGCGACATCTGCCAGACTGTACTTAAATCAACAACAATCTGATTATTTTGAGTCGCTTCCCTCGGCACAAGTAGAAAGCGACTCTTCTCATACGTAGGATATGACAGCATCCTCTTCTGCAATCTCTGCATTTGGCACAAGATGATTTACCAGAATGCTTCGTAAACCAGCGGAAAAGCCCAACTTTTGCAATTAGGCACTGGACCGTTGGTGGAGGTGAAGATACTCTTAACAAAGTTCAAAGTTCAAACCTCCACTGGATTCTTCTCTGGAAATACAGCAGCATGTCAGATCAGGAAATACCAGCGTTGGCTGGCTTCATTTCACAGTGTGGGCAGAACCCGGCAAAGAAGACGACATTAGACTACTACCCTGTGATCCATCACCCAATCACCGAGTACAAGACAGTCCAGGAGTGCTTGCGACTTGCAGTGAAAGCCACGAGAGAGGTTGGACAAGAGTACGTTATCACTACGTTTGATCTTGGGGTTTGTATGAAAGCCTACCTGATCGTCGGGAACCAACCTGACCGGTACAAGAAGCATATTATTCTGATCGGTGCTTTCCACCTTGCCTGTGCGTACCTCAAGGTGCATGGGGAAAAGCTGGATGGTTCTGTGTTCGGAAATATCCTTCTGAAGGCAGGTCTGATCTCTTCTGGTTCTGGGCAAGGGGTGCTGTCTGGCAAACATATGAATAAGCATTGTTCTGCCATAAGACAATGCTTGAGAGTCTAGAACGCTTGCTGCTGGAAAGGTATCTTGAAATCAGAGATGAAGACACGTCATTTCCGACACTGTCAGAAGACAGCATGATCAAACTCCAGACAGCCTCATGTTTTTCTCCAAAGAGACGTTGACTGAGCTTCAGAAAGATGAAGCTATCTTCAGTTTCATGGCAGAGTACAAACAGTTCAGAGATAGAGTCAGAGAAGGAGCCTTTGGACCAACTGCACAATATTGGTTGTCGTACATCGGTCGTGTATGGCTTGTCCTAGCGCTCCTTGAGGCTGTCAAAATCAACGACTTCCTGCTTTACGCACAAACGATGTCCCAAATGCCAGACCTCTTTTTCAGTTTCGGTGGACAAAACTATGCACGCTACCTGACCTTCTTCTCAGTCTTCTTGGCAGCAAAGATGAGAATGCGCCAAAATTCAAGGACAGAAAAGTCATGCTGATATGTGAGGGAGAAGCCTTCCTGCTGCAATCGGCAGATGAGCTGACGACAGCAAGGACGCCAACCGCAACGCTCAAATCCACACAAGAAGAGACGGATTTCAGAGTTGCCCTCTACTGTGCGTACGCTGAACGGAATGGATACAGCTTCGTCCGCGTCAAGAGTCCCGACTTGGACATTTTCTTCATTTTCCTGCACTTCGCTCTGCAGCTGAAGGACGTGGTGATTCTGTTCGACACAGGAATGGGGAACAAACAACGGCTCATCAACGTCACTGACATCGCTACAGCATACGGGCAACAGCACTGCACCGCCTTCCTGGCTCTTCGTGCTTATACCGGCTGCGACACAAGTGCATTCAAGGGCATTGGGAAAATTAAACCCATCAAAGTTCTTCAGCAGAATCCAAGATTTGTGGAAACAATTGCCCGCCTTGGAGGTACATGGGCCATCGCTGAAGAAGTCAAAGCCGATCTTGAGACCTTCACCTGTGTCATGTACGGCAGACATTGTTTCACCGGTGCTAATGACCTCCGACACCAGCTACTCAAGGAGAGATGTGGGGGTGAGCCATTGAGCGCAAACCACAACATTGACATGGCAAGCATGCTTCCGTGCAAACAAACTCTTCAAGAGCACATCAAACGGAGCAACTATCATGTTGTCATTTGGAAGAGGGGTCTCGAACCCATGTCTGATGTTCCAGCAGCAAGCAATGGACATGGATGGATTGACTTGATGGCACCTTGGAACCAGTGTGGTCCCCAGAAGAGGAGAGCGTCATCCTGCCTGCAGATATGGTTGACTTCTTTGTGCATTTTCCAGACTCTGACGACGACGAAGAAGAAGCTGTCATAGCCTACGTAAAAGAAGAGTCGCTTTCTACTTGTGCCGAGGAAGCGACTCAGAATGATGAGATTGTGGTTGATTTAAATACAGTCTGGCAGATGTCACCATGACACAGAATGTCTTCCAATGCCAGCATCTGAGAACAATCATCAACACACACACACACACACACACACACACACACACACACACACACACACCACACACACACACACACACACACACACACACTCAACACCACACACACACACATTTGACCATTAAAAAACTGCATCAAGCACACAACAAAATGTTCGCTCACTAACTGTGGGAAAAAGTGCAACAATTTAACCTTTAAATTTTTCCAATTAAAAAAGTACTTAATATGAATTTTTTTTTAAAGAATTAAATTATGCATGAACAGCCATAAGTGGGGTTAAAGGGGAGATAATCGCCGGCAACAGAGGGGCGTCTAGAAACATAGGCCCATGGAAGTTTGATTTTGAGGCAATAGCTCAAAATGAATTCTCACGCAGGCAGGTGTTCTGTTGTGTACTGGGTGTTTTTGGTGTTGCTCATGAATACGTGCACCAGAGTTTTGGGTGTTAGAGATGCATTGTTCTATTTACTTGCAGGAGCAGTTATGGCACTGAATCTTAATGAGTTCGCCGTGTGTACATCGTCGACACACGCAGCCTACAAGCGGTCAACCTTATGCATAAAATGCTTCTGGTTCCAGCCTATCGTGCGGGTTTTACTTGTTCACAACATAAAGGAAATTCTCGTAGCTTAAATAACAAAGACACAGGTGATCACCAAACTTAGGGAACGTTTCGGACCGACGAAAAGCAGCCGCGGCACCTGAGATGGGTGCCCTTCAAAATTAAGCCAGAAGGGACAGTGCGTCCCAAGATTTTTTATGTTAACACGATTTTTCGTGATCTATACACTCTAAAGCACCAAAAAATACATGTGACAAATTTATTAGGGGGGGGGGGGGGGGGGGTGCAAGGTGGACCGTTTCTCGTGACGGAGTACTAGCTATCCTGTTTGTCCTAGCTATCACAGTTCATACAGTCGTTAAGTTTTGAAAGATGAAGAAGATGCTGTGCTCGTGTTGCGAACCTGCGATATAAGCATGGCGCTGATCTGACGACTTGCCAAATACACTGCTTCCTGTTCACACTCACAAAACATTTGACTCTACCCTGACCTCTGAAGTGCCGGAAAGGGAGGCAAAGAGTGGGGTGGGGACGGGGAGAGGAGTGGGGGGGGGGGGGGGTAGATGGGGCTGTGAAAGCAATCAGGTGCGGGCGTTTTAAGGTCGGATGATGACGCACAGAGAGGTGATGACGTCAGGGAGAAAGTTGATGCAGCTTCTCCTGAGGACGAGTCTCTCCGGCCACTGCAAGATGAAGTCCTTTGATCCTCCTTCTGATGACGTGTTCTGTCCGGACTGCCAAACGCTTCCTCAGATGCAATAGACCCACCCACGCCCCTCCCCGTCTCACCTCCACCCCCTCCCGCCCACCCCCACCTCTTCTCTCGTGGGAATAGTCCCCCTTTTACAACCCCTGTATTGCTGGAAGCGATGTCAAAGAAGAAAGGGGCGTGACGTCAGTGAGTGATAACGGCCGCAAACTTCTAAGAGTTTTAATCCCAAATTAGATGCCCCTCTCGTTCATCCGCCGAGCGGGAGTTGGTGTTTTCCCTCGCTTCTTTCAGAGGGATGGAGGGGAGAAAGAGGGGGGAGAGGCATGGGGTGGGGGTGGGGTGGGGTTGGGCTCTGTCAAGATGAGGCAAAAATCAGGTCATTGATCTGAAGGAATCGTGTGTGTGCCCCCCTCCGCTTACAGCAGCCCCACATAGAGCACCGTATCTTTACAGCAGCCCCACATAGAGCACCGTATCCTTACAGCAGCCCCACATAGAGCACCGTATCCTTACAGCAACCCACATAGAGCACTGTATCCTTACACCAACCACACATAGAGCACCGTATACCTTACAGCAACCCCACATAGAGCACCGTATCCTTACAGCACCCTCACATAGAGCACCGTATCCTTACAGCCGCCCCAAATAGAGCACCGTATCTTTACAGCAGCCCCACATAGAGCACCGTATCCTTACAGCAGCCCCAAATAGAGCACCGTATCTTTACAGCAACCCCACATAGAGCACCGTATCCTTACAGCAACCCCACATAGAGCACCGTATCCTTACAGCAGCCCCACATAGAGCACCGTATCCTTACAGCAGCCCCACATAGAGCACCGTATCCTTACAGCAACCCCACATAGAGCACCGTATCCTTACAGCAACCCACATAGAGCACTGTATCCTTACAGCAGCCCCACATAGAGCACCGTATCCTTACAGCAACCCCACATTGAGCACCGTATCCTTACAGCAGCCCCACATAGAGCACCGTATCCTTACAGCAACCCCACATAGCGCACCGTGTCCTGACAACCCCACATAGAGCACCGTATCCTTACAGCAACCCCACATAGCGCACCGTGTCCTGACAACCCCAAATGGAGCACCGTATCCTTACAGCAGCCCCACATAGAGCACCGTGTCCTGACAACCCCACATAGAGCAACCGTATCCTTACAGCAACCCCACATAGCGCACCCCACATAGCGCACCGTGTCCTGACAAGCCAAAATAGAGCACCGTATCCTTACAGCAACCCCACATAGCGCACCGTGTCCTGACAACCCCACATAGAGCACCGTATCCTTACAGCAGCCCCACATAGAGCACCGTGTCCTTACAACAACCCCACATAGAGCACCGTGTCCTTACAACAACCCCACATAGAGCACCATGTCCTTACAGCAACCCCACATAGAGCACCATAGAGCACCGTGTCCTTACAGCAACCCCACATAGAGCACCATAGAGCACCATGTCCTTACAGCAACCCCACATAGAGCACCGTATCCTTACAGCAACCCCACATAGAGCACCGTATCCTTACAGCAGCCCCACATAGAGCACCGTATCCTGACAACCCCACATAGAGCACCATAGAGCACCTTATCCTTACAGCAACCCCACATAGAGCACCGTATCCTTACAGCAGCCCCCATAGAGCACCGTATCCTTACAGCAACCCCAAATAGAGCACCGTATCCTTACAGCAGCCCCACATAGAGCACCGTATCCTTACAGCAACCCCACATAGAGCACCGTGTCCTTACAGCAACCCCACATAGAGCACCGTATCCTTACAGCAACCCCCAAATAGAGCACCGTATCCTTACAGCAACTCCACATAGAGCACCGTATCCTTACAGCAACCCCAAATAGAGCACCGTGTCCTTACAGCAGCCCAAATAGAGCACCGTATCCTTACAGCAACTCCACATAGAGCACCGTGTCCTTACAGCAGCCCCAAATAGAGCACCGTATCCTTACAGCAGCCCCAAATAGAGCACCGTATCCTTACAGCAACCCCAATAGAGCACCGTATCCTTACAGCAGCCCCAAATAGAGCACCGTATAATAATAATAATAAATAATAATAATAATAATAATGAATACTTATATAGTGCCTATTCTCGGTTAGAGACCAAGCTCTAAGCGCTTTACAATCCACACTCGTTTACACAACGGGCTGCCTACCTGGGTAGTGCCGACTGAAGAGCTGCCAGCTGGCGCTTCATTCAGTCGTTTCCCGTGTCATCCATTCAGTATCATTCAATATCGATCACTCATTTTCCTTACTTCCTTCATTCTTTCCATTTCTCACGCAGGGTGCATGCTATGTGTAACGTGTCATCCATACCAACGGCCAAACTGGCCTACTCTTCCGAAAGTTGGTGATGGGATTTTACGTGTGTGCAAGATGTTATGCATGCGTTCGCACACGGAACCTCGGTTTATAGTCTCATTCGAAGGACTGTATGGAAATGGAGTCAGAACCAATGTTAACTCCGAGGGAAAAATCCCCCTGTACCGAAACGCCCCGGCGGAGGTTCGAACCCGCAACCCCAGGATCACCAAGATTACGAGTCAGGCGCTCTACCAACTGAGCTATTCCGTATCCTTACAGCAACCCCAATAGAGCACCGTAACCTTACAGCAACCCCACATGGAGCACCGTATCCTTACAGCAGCCCCAAATAGATCATTTGTGTTATCCTTACAGCAACTCCAAAGAGATCATTTTGTGTTATCCTTACAGCAAAACCAAATAGAGCATGTTGTGTTTATTTTTCCAGCACTTCTGTTTATTAAATATAAATAGATGCATTGCAGTTCATGCAGTGAGTGTGGAGCACACCGCCAATAAAGAATGGTTTGAAAGAAAAGGCGATTTGGGTCATGAAACAGTAAAAAGACGATTTTGGTCATTAAACAGTTAAAAGATGATTTGGGCCTCCCCCACCGGTTAATACACTGACTGAGTTTGGAAAACACCGCCAAGAAAGAATGGTTTGAAAGAAAAGACGATTTGAGTCAGCAAACAGTAATGCACCCTCCCCCATCTATGGCGTCGTTTGCTTTACCCGCGTTGAGAACCGAATCAATGCCTCTTTCCGCACTATCCCTGGTCAAGAGAGAGAGGAGAGAGAGAGAGAGAGAGAGAGAGAGAGAGGAGAGAAGAGAGAGAGAGAAGAGAGAGAGGAGAGGGGAGGGAGGTAAAGTAGAGGGGACGAGAGAGAGAGAGAGAGAGAGAGAGAGATGGAAGAGGAGGGGACGAGAGAGAGAGAGAAGAGAAGAGAGAGAGAGAGAGAGAGAGAGAGAGAGAGAGAGATGTGAGAAAGAGTGGGACGAGAGAGAGAGAGAGAGAGAGAGTGAGAAAGAGGGGGGACGAGAGGAAGAGAGGGAGACGAGAGAGAGAGAGAGAGAAGAGTGTGAAAAAGAGGTGGGGACGAGAGAGAGGGAGAGAGAGAGAGAGAGGTGTGGGTAGGGGAGGGGACAGAGGGACACGCGGAAGGAGGAGTGGGAAGAAGAGGGACACACACATCTCATAATTATGACCTCACTGTAGTTTCATTTGTTTCATTTTTGTTTCATTTCCCCCTCTTTTTCCCCCTTGTTTGTCAACATACAGCCATTCATCACCCCACCCCCCTCCTCTGATAACATACAGCCATTCATCACCCCCCCCCCCTCCTCTGATAACATACAGCCATTCATCTCCCCCCCCTCCTCTGATAACATACAGCCATTCATCACACACACCCTCATCCTCTGATAACATACAGCCATTCATCCCCCCCCCCCTCCTCTGATAACATACAGCCATTCACCCCCCCTCCTCTGATAACATACAGCCATTTATCACCACACCCTCATCCTCTGATAACATACAGCCATTCATCACCCCCCCCCCCTCCTCTGATAACATACAGCCATTCATCACACACACCCTCATCCTCTGATAACATACAGCCATTCATCACACACACCCTCATCCTCTGATAACATACAGCCATTCATCACACACCCCTCATCCTCTGATAACATACAGCCATTCATCACACACACCCTCATCCTCTGATAACATACAGCCATTCAGCACACACCCCTAATCCTCTGATAACATACAGTCATTCATCCTCACACCCCTCATCCTCTGATAACATACAGCCATTCATCACACACACCCTCATCCTCTGAAATACATACAGCCATTCATCACACACCCCTCATCCTCTGATAACATACAGCCTTCATCACACACACCCTCATCCTCTGATAACATACAGCCATTCATCACACACACACCCTCATCCTCTGATAACATACTGCCATTCATCCTCACACTCCTCAACCTCTGATAACATACAGCCATTCATCACACACCCTCATCCTCTGATAACATACAGCCATTCATCACACACCCTCATCCTCTGATAACATACAGCCATTCATCACACACCCCTCATCCTCTGATAACATACAGCCATTCATCCTCACACTCCTCAACCTCTGATAACATACAGCCATTCATCACACACACACCCTCATCCTCTGATAACATACAGCCATTCATCACACACCCTCATCCTCTGATAACATACAGCCATTCATCACCCCACCCCACCCCACCCCTCATCCTCTGATGTGATCTGTGCGCAGGTGGAACTATCTGAACCCGCTGAATCTGCTGGAGGGCAACCAGAGGAACCCCGCCTACTTCGTGGAGTCCACGCCCTTCGACAACAGGGGCGACTTCGAGAACTACATCGTGCGCCTGCACTGCATGCCTAGACTGGTAACGCGCTCTGTCTGTCTGTCTGTCTGTCTGTCTGTCTGTCTGTCTGTTCATCTGTCTGTCTGTCTGTCTGTCTGTCGTCGTCCGTCCGCCAGCACTCCATGCCCTGACTGGTAACACACAATGTCTGTCTGTCTGTTCTGTCTGTCTGTCTGTCTGTCTGTCTGTCCTCCATGCCCAGACGCCTTGGACACGGGCTGTCTGTCTGTCTGTCGGTCTATCCGTCTGTCGGTCTGTCTGTCTGCCTGTCTGTCTATCTACATGTCCGTCCGTCCATCCGTCTGTCTGTCTGTCTGCCCGTCCGTCTGTCTGCCCGTCCATCTGTCTGTCTTTCTGTTTGTCTGACCACACATCTGACTGTTGGTCCACACGTCTGTCTGTCTGTCCACACGTCTATCTGTCTGTGTGTCTGTCTGTGTGTCTGTCTGTCGTCTGTCTGTCTGTCTGCCCGTCGTCTGTCTATGTGTCTGTCTGTCTGTTTCTATGTCTGTCTGTCTGTCATTCGTGTGTGTGTGTGTGTGTGTGTGTGTGTGTGTGTGTGTGGTGTGTGTGTGTGTGTGTGTGTGTGTGTGTGTGTGTGTGTGGTGTGTGTGTGTCGGCCGGTCAGATTGGACTGGTAAGGCTGATTTTCGTTTTGTAGATTCACTTGGAAGTAGGTGCTTCCCTTCGCTCAGCTTTGTGCGTTCATTTGTATTTTGCCGACCCCCCCCCCCCTCTCTCTCTCTCTCTCTCTCTCTGTCTCTGTCTCTGTCTCTCTGTCTGTCTGTCTGTCTCTCTCTCTTCTCTCTCTCTCTCTCTCTCTGTCTGTCTGTCTGTCTGTCTGTCTGTCTGTCTGTCTGTCTGTCTCTCTCTCTCTCCTCTCTCTCTCTCTGCATGGTGCATGTATTGTGAGCGTATGTGCGTGCGTATGTGCGTGCTTGCGCGCGCGCGCGCGCGCGCGCGCGCGCGCGTGTATGTGTGTGTGTGTGTGTGTGTGTGTGTGTGTGTGTGTGTGTGTGCATGCATGACGTTTAGCACAGTGTTCCCTTTGTGTTGACCCATATTTCTATATTGTTGTCTGTTTCCGGGATACTTTAGCCTGTTCTGCTGTTTTCAGTTTCAGGAATACTGCAGCCTGTTCTATTGTTTTCAGTTTCAGGAATACTTCAGCCTGTTCTAGTGTTTTCAGTTTTAAAAATACTTCAACTTATTTCGTTGCTTCAGTTTCAGGAATACGTTAGACTGTTCCAGTGTTTTCAGTTTCACAAATACTTAAGTCTATCCTACAGTTTTCAGTTTCAGGAAGGTTTCACTCTGATCAATGCTTTTTCAGTTTCAGGAACACTTCAACACGTTCCATTGCGTTTCATTTAAGAAACATGTCAGCCTGTTAGTTTTTTCAGTTTGATGAATACCTCAGCCTG